>JAVFBX010226655.1:0-11048 GCA_034783855.1 Mopalia kennerleyi | reverse complement strand
TTAAGATTGATTGTGAAAAAATTCCATACATATTTAATCATAAAATAGTTATTAGACTCTGTAGACTTTTTGCACATTACACCACTCCCTTTCCCCCATCCTTGCCCCCAATAAATGCAGAAGAATCAGCATTTTTTTTTCAATGATTCATGTATTACATTTATTTATTTATTCTCATTTTTTATGGCGGAGGATATCGACGACTTCGTCTTAACGGATGCTAGTTTGTATTTGACTTTTACCTCTCCCCGTCTCTCCCAAGAAATAAAGCTTATCTATATCAATAAATTCGCCCTAAGCGATTGTTGTAACATTCTATGTAGTACCAAAATGGAATTGAATTGCCACAGACAATGTTGACATAAGCTGTGACAATGCACTTCATTACATATCAAATGTCAAAAAAAAAACGTGTATCAATAAAAAAAAATAGATTCAAAGATATGACGTATTGTACCTTGGGCTGATGGTTTTGATATGAGAACATTTGGCAGCAAATTCAAAGCCGTCAATTCAAGTCTCTATAAGTAGGACAGCCTTATGTACTTTCATTGCGTTAAAATAAATACTTTTTTGATTCCCAGAAACAAATGCTTAGTTTTGTTAAACGTTTTCTTTGTTGCATTAGTGTGTTATCGGATTAACCTATTTCCTAACGGTTATTGCGGCTGTCAACTGATAATCACTGTGGATTTGGGTCTCTCTAACACTCATTAACATTAAATGATCCGGATTTTATTGCCGTTTGACATTCATCTGTCAGTATGTAAAGGGCATCACTTTAACGCCTGTTAATTACATGCTGCTAAATCCAGGGTCGAAATAAAAGCAGGGTTACCATGCAGTCTTTGATCAAATAGATCAAAGAAACCCGTTACAATTTTTTTGCTTTGACCAAGGCAAGTCGTCAACAGCCTGTTATATTCGTTAGACTGACTTGACAGCTCAACCGACATCGATACCGTTTCGATAGCGAGTTTCAGTTGATATAAACAAACCAAGTTTCGAGGAAGTTCTATCCCGTTTTAGGCATTGTTTCTACGTATTGACAATCCCAATGTACACCAATCGATATGAATGGAGAGCTAGTCTGTCACTGGAATAATCTCTCCATCGACCAGTTTACTTCTTTCAACTATACTATTTCAATACCATGACACCCACGCCTCTATAGCATCTAAGAACAATATTTTATAACAGGAACATATTTTGGTTCTTTTTGTATGACACGAAGTTATATTACAAACAGATTTACTTCGAGCAGTGACGACATGTCTCTCAAATTGAAAACTAAATGTATAATTGTAGATTATATATATGTAACTGTCTCGATATAGCTTATTGATAATTCCAAGAAATTTCAGGTAAATGTTTACAGTTGTAGGACAACCGAACATTTATAATAACTCATCCTGCTTCCCTATACTATACTATACTACATTACAATAAGTAAACGGTTGTGAAGACATTAGCGAAGTCCAATATGTACACGTGTGCGTGTATTTAACATACACTAGTTCTTCACATTTTTGAGGGATATTAATTCTTCAATATTTTTAGTTGTTAGGCAATCATTTGTGCAATATGACAGATTTACAACAAAATATTCACATTGGCATGGTGATGTGGGGTAACTATAAATCCTGACGAAGCATCTTGTGTTCTAGATAAACCAATGGAGACAAGTATCTGAATAAATGTTAATCTCGAGTTGATATAACTAATCTATGAACCCCTCGACAGAAGGTAGTAACAATGTATATGGTATAGAGGATATGTAGCACACACTGTGCATGGTTTGAAATAAGTTGATCCCAAAGTAAGTAGCCGGCATTTGAGAGCGCATGTTGTGCTATGCCAAGGGATGCGAGGCAACACGATGTCGATATGTTTGCGATAACTTTGTATTGAGTCTGTTGGCGTTGATGGTGACTTTGCAACAAACAAATTAACCCAAATTAAGAACAGGTATCAAACATGTGAATCAAATTCGTATAATTACAGAATAGAGTTGCATCTGAACCACAGAACAAGATGGTCATTTAGACTTAATTAATCTTTAAGGCTGTGACGTCTTCATGAAGAAAGTTGAGAGATTTTGGGGAACATGAGTTTCGGTCTATGGAGGTTATTTTGAACACGCAAGTAATTTTTGGTCAACTTTGCATCGCTCGGAGTTTAAAAGCAAAACCCGTGGACGGGGGGTGGGGGCGCGTCATTTTATCTTGAGCCTCTATAGCTTAGTCGTTAGTGTCGATCCTGTCAGCAAAGGTCCATAGTTCGAACGCTGTTCGAGGCATTTACATTATTCCCTCTCTACATTAATACGTATTATAACCAGCAACAAATCCTAGCCAGTGACAGGTATATGTAAGTAATGCGTTGCTTCAAAATAAACAATTCTTTGCTTGAAAACACACCAAGTATTCGGTGCACGATTTAGTCCTATGATATTTAGTGATGTGATGCCAGTTCGTCCAAAGCTGAAGTGAGAATTGACAGTGCTGACCAACGGTAATTCCCTACGAGCCGGTAATTTAACTGAGCGGTTCAAGCTAATCGACTAAATTGAATACCGCACGCCTGCTATTTTATGGGGAATCTCCGGAGAGTTGTCGACGGAAAATCGCCAATAGAGACGCCACTCGTTCGCCAAGCCCGCTGATTTACACAAACCGACCGTCCGTAACTAGGTTGGGCCGATAATTAAAGAAAGAAAGAAACGCTAAATGCCTCGATTTTTTTAAACATTACCAACGTCAATCGCTTGCTTCATCTGACATTTTTAATCTCGTTCGATAAGATTCCCCTTAGATTGTCTCACAAATTGACAACTGGTTAGCAATGATCTTGTAATATTTATATCCACGTGCATAACATATTTTGCATACATATCCTGTGCATAAAATATTTGGCTCAACTTAAAAATTATTCCCTTTTGAACTTGACTCGCCCAACCTGAACTTAAATGGCTTTAAATGGAGATAGTGTAAGCGATAAACCGAAATTGTTTGAGGCAGCTACGTCCTGAAATTAATCTTTTGCCCAAAGGCAACGAAAATGACAACGTAACAGCCCAATACAGGATTCACTCAATGTATCTCAATCAATGAATCAATCAATTTGGAAGGTACAATAAAGCGGCGACAGATTCTTGGGTTTTGTTCTGCCGATTAGTTCTGAGCCATACTTGCCACGGTCATCATAGTCTTGATTTTCGTTCTGCAATGGGGATTTGATAAATATTCTGAATAAAACATTCTGATAAAAGCCATGTTTTAACTTTGAAAATGCAACAGTATTTTATCCGTTACTGCTGCACGATGGTTCTCCGTGGTAAAATACAACTCGAAAAAGCATTATACAGATACAAAGCCATTTATTGTAAACCTGTTTTACCATAGTTGATCAGTTGATTTTTAAAGGGGGTTTCCCTTAGGTATTTTTATTCCACATGTTGTGCTCCCATCTAAACTGTACTAGCCGTTGCAATTAACATTGTATTCCAGGTTACATGTAAGCATAAGATATAATAGAAGTATGGCATGTTATTTGACTTTGTTTATTTTTAATTGTACCTGATCTTAAATAGAAAATGCATTTGTACATTTGAATGCGTTTTTGTCACCAAAAACTAAAAAAGAGTGCCCTGGGGTAAATATAAATTATATGGAACATACTGGTTAGATAGTACACTTATTATAACTGTATTCAGCATAATACAAAGAGGCGTCTTCGCGTAATATACAGGTTTCCTGGTCTTGCATAACTTTGTGATGTAGCTGTGGTACAGATAGTATAAACTGACTCATGTTCTTTGCCAAGCACCACTGATACAGTAGTTGGTCAAATAAAATAAATGTTAGGTTATAAATCTTTCTTGACATTATTATCCGGAATCGATAAAACGCATTTAACGAAAGCATAGGTTTTCACATTCTCAGTTAAGTTCGAGAAAAGGGATGTGTTTTCAAAGGTAATAGCCAGCCTTCAGTCCAATATTTTTCTCTTCTCATATATACGCATGTCTTATTTTTATTTATATTCTAAATGTATAAATGGCTTAACAACAAAAGGCATAAATTTCGTGGCTGGTCTACATTTTATGCATTTGTTCGTGGCAATCCATTGCCATATTTCTTTTTGCACTCGCTATCAACCTCGATGTTCCTTTGTATCAGTCGTCCTAGATACCGTAAGCAGACAAAGAAATTCGACCATATAATCGTAAAAATAGAGGTAAGAAATGTTGCTCTGGTGAGCTAAGATTACACAAATTCGCATACATCTCACTACTAGAAATTACAAACTAAGAATATAATAATAATAATATGAAGTTTGAACTGAATTTACGTATAACTTATCCGCTTCCTGAAAGAAACTAACTTCCTGGATATGTGGCCTCAACAGCATCGATCTGTGCTAAGAAGTCTTTCTGATCAATGACGCTCCAATCACAATGCCCGTTCTAGTACCAAAACGGAAGCCGATAGAGCATTTAAAAAGGACCATTTGATGAGTGTTTGAAGTAGATAATAGCCAAATTGTCGATTCTGAGACCACTAGACAGTCTTCGATATCTCCGGTCTTTTAAACATACAGCCGTTTTGTTTAGACCCCACTACAACGGCTAATTTTTGGAGTACAATTTATACCATTCTGCACCTTGGAATATATGGTTTTATTTGCATAAAAGACGGTTGACACATCGATCAATACCTAAACCATATTCTTTGGATCAGGTGTCTTTAATCCAATTCAAAAGTAGACCGCGTTTTCGCTTCTCTATTACACAGATCGTTGTGATATAAGTTAGATCATTTTAGCTCTAATAGTATCTATCTGACGTCGATGCCAGTAGCCCTATGTCTTTGCCCAAACATCTTTAATACAAGGGACAATACTCCGGAAATAGAAATACAGGCCAATTAGCGATTTCTTGCCCATATAAACTAGTCTTTATATTGACGATTATTGCAGAGCGTTCCATGGTCTCAATGCCGCCTTCGGATAACATACGTTTGTGGCAAAGATCTACCAGAGACTGGCCTGTATCTAATGCCCACACATCACCATAGCGTCTGTATCTGATGACCTTGTGAATGCATAATATCAATTTCCCCCCCAGACGCCGAGTCAGACTTATTAATCAGTTCTTGTGTTTCTATAACTATAAACTGGGTTTCTGGAACAACTGATGTGCTTGACTAAGCACATCAAATGTATTGTCCGAGAAACAAAACATAGCTATGAGAAATGCCAATAGCCAGTAGACACTATTCTTATATCCGGATATTAAAAAGTTAATTGTAATTTCGACATGACCCTTTAAATAAACTGTGGCATTATTGTTTGGAAGGTACGGTTACTAAGCCATTGTGAATTACAATATCTAATCGAGTTCCAGTGCATATACATGTAGCTAACAGTGTTTTCAAGATTGTCACTTTTTAGTTGAGTCGACGATATCGGATCTCACAGGATACAAACTAATACTAAAGGCTGAATAAGATTATGCTTTAATGCCAACGCTATCTGGACGAACAGTTCGATTTGCACATTTGAACCCTTAACATATCCGGAAAAAATCTAAAGTCCTTCTTCGGAGATAATGATATAATGAGAAAAAAAATCGCATTGTAATATACGTTTCTATTTTTGGTAATGATTTTCTGGTAATGTTAAAACTCTTGGCAATACATTTATTTTAGGAGTCTTTGGGTACAAGAGTGACTGGCAAAGACCCTTAATCCCGAGGCAACTCCTAGTTGGCACTTACTGTTGACATAAATGATGTATTTCTCGTTGACCTATTTCCTGCAGGTTTCAGGCTGTCATCAAAGCGACTGTGTTAACCCAATTCTACACGTAACCATGCGGATTAAAGTACTTTTCCACTCATCGCTTTATTTATTAATTTCATATATGTACAGCTAAAGAAGAACATTAAAAACGTGAGTCACAAGGCGAGTGTTTCCCTCATCAACTTCAAAGAGTCGGGGACAAGGATGGTTTGGTCAACACGCTACTATAACCGATACTAGTCGTTCAGGCGCAAGGCAGGACGGGTTGACGTGCCAATTTAATCCGCATTCCTGCCAGTGCCATGGTAGAGATCAAATATTTCTAGTCTATGATTTGACACTGCCGTGATATTAAATTTGCCGTGAGCGCTAGTTTCTGATACGTTAGGTTATTCAAATGACTGTAAAATGACTTTTTCTCAAAAAACACTAACACTATTATTAAACAACACTGAGTTTGAGTTTACGATTCATGGTGAGTCCAATTGAGATGGAAACGCCCACCCTATCCAAAATAAACCCGTTAAAGTGAAATGATAACTCTAACACTAATCTAAATCTTGTTTTAATACTAATATCGCAGAAGTAGATTAATCTGATCACGTGTTTTAACAAACAGCGTATTTCCAATGTAGATTCTTGGATCCAGAGAAATATTGTATCTGTTGTCATTTAATGATGAAATGTCAATGGGGTGAAGTGAGAACTGGAAGTGCTGACCAGCGTTAGTCACCTGAGATACGACAATCGGTAAGAACAGTTCAACCTAATCGACACAATTGAGTTCTGCACGCAGATCTCCGGAGATTTATCTCCTAGAAACACAACTTTTCCAGAGACTGCTTATTTTTTTTATAAATCTACCGTTATGTGAACAGATAATTGTTCAAAGGATGATTTACGTTACGGCCTCTGTAATCTAGAATTAAAAACAAGGTCCATCTCTTGTAATCTAGCATATTCACAGTAATTGTCTATTACTATGTTATACTTGACAGGGGTCAATGTAGAAGGATGGCGTCACGCGATTTTTGTGCAAAGGGAGTCGGAAGATGCATGCAACATTTTCGCTCTCTACATTTATTTATTCGCATACATCAGATAGGTAAAGGCGTTTCCCATACAATACACTAAATGGAAACGCGTTTGCTTTTATTCCATCTTCGTGTACTGGCGATCTATTTCGTACTTAATTTGCTGCTATATGTACAAAAATAATTCTGAAACCGATTGCGTTCATTATTCTAACAATCCGACACACGTGTAGTGTGACCTTAGAGCTACATGGGGCTAGGGCATGAAGCTTTCTATAATCGGACTAAGAAAACTCTGTGTTAGAAATAGAAGCGTTTTTCTACTTTGCTGCGCACAAGGACAGTGTTGAAATTGCATCTTTTGGCTAGATGCTGGTTCAATATTGACATATCTCTCGAGGTCCATGTGCCGCACACCTGTGTATCGAAGCACACCATTTCTTATCCACGGTTTTTCCTAAAGAAATCAATGGCGCGTAAGAGGTGATAGAGCACTTGCTGTTTGAAGTCAGTGTACTCAACTGGGTCAAGAGGCTGTGCGATAACTGGGTAACCAATAATCTGTAGGGGAAGTTTAATTCTTACTGTTAGAACTCACCAGCGGCAATGTCCTGGAATAGATGTGCCATGTAAATCCGAAGAGAGCAAAGTTATTTTTATATCGAACTTCAGCCGTTCACTTCTATTTAAGCTGAACATTTGGACTGGAAGGTCATAATATATCTCGAAAAATGATCAGACGTTATAAATATGGCTTTTTAATTAAATAACTTTCTACGAGTAAGGAAACTTGCTTGTAGAGTATTGTTTCAATGGTTTATCGTCCTGGGGCCGGTAGCTGAAAGCCCTACTAAATTCAATCCTTTATTAGATTACGTCACGCCATTTTTAAGGTCTATCTCTAACTCGGTATTGGCGATTAAATCTGGTGTTAGCGGCTAATCGTCTTCCGAGCAACTGGCCCCTGGAAGTAAAAAAAAACTTGTACTTATGTCCATTTTATTAATTATAAAGTTGTGTATCGTGCTGGAGGTCGAGGAGGTTCTAAAGTCCGCGATAAAACAATAAATCATATCCTTTTCTTTAGTGTGTTCCTTTTTGGGATAAATGATTAGACGGAATAACCTGTAAATCCTTTCCAATCCACTGCAAGACAAATATAAAATAAGAAATGTCATAATTTTGGCAATTGGAATGAGACATTGATAATTGGAGGTAATGTTGGTCTGTAACTTACATTTATGTACAGGCATAAATACTAACTCATCAAATAACCTTGTTCATGTTGAATAATCTACTTATGCTTCAAACGGGAAGGGCGCACTTCATTTTTAGAGGTCCTAGAGAGGTGATATTGAATCCATCAACTTCTGCCAAGAACTCGTCGGGTCAATGTCCTTCAAATTACAAGGCCCGTCATGGTACTAGGGAAAGTGAACAACCACACACTGAGGGAATGCTTCACGAGTCCCCTTTGTTGAGTGTTTGAACTAGGTAATAGCTAAATCGTCTATTCTCAGACTCTCAGAAATCCGTCGATATGTGCCTCACCATTAAACACAAAGCTGTTATACTGGAGTCAACCCAAAGCGAAAGTCTAAGGCTAAACAAATAGAAGGACTATCGCCAAAGATAATTAAAGAGCTCGAGTTTCCCCTGAACAGCTTCTGGATACTTTCCCTGGGCACTGGTTTGTATAAAAGACACAAGAAACAAAAACTGATGTTTTGCTGGAAAGGTTACTTCTACTTACCCTCCGACCTTAACCCGGACAGAACACATCAGCGCTGCTCTAGGTAACGGACGTAATATTATATCCGCTCTGTTATCTATCTATCTTCCACCATCATCTTAGGCTCCTTCCGTAAAAGGGAACACGCAATAAAATTTAATACGTCCTTGTTTTATCACATTTTTGTATATAACGCAATCGATTTAGCGTTGGCCCTGTCCGACACACTCAACAACTCAACGGGTTCGACCTACTATGGAACATATATCTCTTCATTTATCAAAATGGCTACATGACAAAAATTTCAAATTAAACAAAGGCAACTCAACGCCACTATAAATGTATGTAATGCCGGTCAGTGCTTCTTTCTTCGTCGATACAGACGTTACATTTGCATTTGTATTTAGCGATTACAAGAAATGGTTTACTCTTGAGTTCTGTAAGCAATGTATATCGGGTACAGAAACCTTAGGTCACCAGGATCCATGAGATTCTAGTAGATGAGCTCACAGTATGTATCACGATTTAAAGCAATAAAACATTTAAAGAGTTATGAAATATTTAAAATTTAAAGAATAAACTCGAGATTAATATAATTTTAGAAACTTGTCTCGGATAGTTTATCTGCAACATGGGATGATAAGTCTGTTTGACTTCAAGGGTCAGTTTGTTTATATTTTAGAAATACACATTTTTTTTATAAAAAAATAAAAATATATACGTTGGTGAATTTACAAGAACATGCATAATACACTTTTGAAATATGCTGTCGTCGATAAAAGAAAGACAATTCGTATTGTCACCAGAACTTATATCTTTCTCTAATTACTTAAAGGTTACCATTATTGGTTATTATAAAATAATTTATTTTGTATTATGTAAGACGAAGGCTGATTGGTCTAGGTGGCAGGCATGTACTGTTCGCGAAACGATGCCTGATTTCAAAGGTTGTGGGTTCGATTCCCGAATGGGTTTCAACCTGCAAAAGTGTGTGGACTTGAATGTGTTAAAACCAAAAATGATTGATTGATTAGTGTTTAACTGGCCATTCAGTTGTATTTCAGCTAAACTGTGGCGTGAGCATAAACTAAGAAAGTGTTATCCCAAAAATATCGAAATAATGTTATATGCATGTATGTATATTATGGTTGGAATGTTAAGCCATAGTGTTTATAAATTTGGAAATTGAAGGCAGAAACGTATATTGTGGAAAGTAAAAATTATGACCCACTTCTTATTCCATCTTGATCGTCTTTCTACAATCGTATATCTGCAACACATTTTAAAACAGATGGTCAATAAGTAAACCAGGGTTAATTAAATGATACTTTGTTTTGTTTAAAAGTGGGCCATTACGTATTAAGGATGCTAATACCTCCTTCTATATACTACTCGACAATGGATGTGAATAATAGTTTAAACAAATGAAACATACTTGTATCACACATAATGGTATGGCTTGTGAAGCCGTAGTACCGCCGTATGTAGCCATAGTACGAGTAACGCACAGCCTGTTATTACCTTATCCACGTTCTCTCTATGTAATATACAACATGTGAAATGTTTTCTAGGTTTTTTTTATCGATGTAGGAAATACATTAACGAACAGACGAATAAGTTGTTTGTACTACCGGAGAAACAGACCATTCTTACATGCCGTCCGATACGTCAGGTCATTGGTCTGACAGCTGACGGTGTTTTAATTCTAAAGAGACAGGTTTGTCACTGGACAATCTCTCCCAATTATAAGTTGGCTTTTGTCTCTAGGTCAACTATAATCTCTCTCATCACCACATCAGAAACGGAAGGGCAGATTTCTTATATAAATGAACATGTTAAGGGAAGGGCAACTTTCTACTGGCATTGCAATTGCCGTCTTAAACAACATACTATCTATACAATCTACTTCTAACGATATATAACACGACCAAAAGTAATTCCGTAATCTTTATACTACGACAGATCATTTAGAAAAGGTAACACGCAATTAGACAGATACTCAAAGATCTAGGCTTCGGAATTATTGATTACATTTCATATTTTATTGATTTTTGCTGCAGGAAGAAACTCGATGTTTTGGATAGTTTTCTCCAAGTTTAATATCCCAGTATGTCTGGCCAGAAAAAAAGTAAATATCGTCACTTGTCACCAACCACCCGTCCCAATGGTGAATATGGTCACTTGTCATTAAACCGCTCATCCCAATGGTCATTATCGTCACTTGTCACCAATCGCCCGTCCCAATGGTCAATATCGTCACTTGTCATCAACCGCACGTCCTAATGGTCAATATCGTCACTTGTCATCAACCGCACGTCCTAATGGTGAATATCGTCATTTGTCATCAACCGCACGTCCTAATGGTCAATATCGTCACTTGTCATCAACCGCCCGTCCTAATGGTCAATATCGACACTTGTCACCAACCGCCCGTCCCAATGGTCAATATCGTCACTTGTCATCAACCGCTCATCCCAA
>JAVFBX010226644.1:0-11051 GCA_034783855.1 Mopalia kennerleyi | reverse complement strand
GTTACTATGAGTAAAAAGTTTCCATTTTGGAGTAAAATTTATGAATCTTGAATTTTTTCCGCTTTGGCGTGCCATACACTGCATATGAGTTAAAATGTAAACACCGAGTGACGTAAGTCAGCCTACATATAGTTGTCTATACGCCGTATTGTTACAGATGCCTTCCAATGCACCCATAAGCAATCGGACACACTAGTGACCGACTGTGTTTTCGAGCAATGACGTCAGTTTCGCCTGCTAAATTATCTAATTAACGGCTATGCTTGCTCGAATGCGAGTGTAATGCAGATGTTTGTCTATTGGTATACTAGATTACGAACTAAGAGCAGTTTCTCAATTGATAATTTTATATGTACCAGAACAGACTGGTTATAATGTAAGATTTTGTTTTCACGCCGTTATAATGGGGATAGAAATGAAGGACACACGGAAGAAGTATGGCCACTTGAAAAGGTTGTAGGAAGGACCAACTTCGTTTTAATAATTGTTTGAATGACAACGTAACGTATGTAAAAGTTGGATTAAGTGAGGTACCATTGCTTTACCTTGTATATCATTATCATGAGAGGGAACTTAATTATTATCAGTGGATAGAAATAAGGAAAGTATATCAAATACGTGATACATGACTTATTGTGAAAAATAAAGAGCTTTTCGAGATTGACCTTTAAGATTCCAGGCCTATGGATTTCGGTAAAGTATAAAGATATATTTCACATTGGATATTGCAATATAAGCTAGAAAAATTACAAGAACTAGATACGTCAACGCTTCAAGCCACAAGAGAACTGATTATTGGTTGATGTTGGACGCTGTTGTCAAGGCTATTTATTCCACTAATATAACAGCGATGTACTCCAATCGTAACTGGCTACATCAACACAACCATAACATGCGCAAGTTTCTGTTGCATTGAAAAAATAGCGTTTCTCCAGTGCAAGGTTTGTTTGTTTGTTTGATTGAGGTTTAATGTCGTACCCAAGGGTATTTCACTTATATGACGACGCGCCAGCCCAATGCATGAAAGAAACCACCCTCGACACCACTGGCACCAAGCAAAGAAAGGACGGGAGAAATACAGGACGCAATACAGACACCACAAACAGATCGGCTTCCTGTTCCTCTTTAGCTCTGAGAGCACCAGGGCAACACGAAGCTTCCTCCAACCACCCGCCCAATGCAAGGTAATAACAGCAGTCTGCGTTGCTGAACAAACAGTTTCTCACTGACTACAGGCCACGGCCTTTCACAAGACTTGAATTTCTTCAAACGTGCGTAGGTGGCCCTATTTGATTTGTAGGACAACACATAGTTGTATATGTGCTGTAAGTGCAATGGATTTTAAACAACTTTTATTTATATCGAAAGATATCGCTCTACATAAGAAAAAACACAAAAAATCCAATTAAGACGGAATTTGAAAGTATTTTATTCTTCTTTACTCTATAAAAAGACACTGCAAAAGCATAAGATCTCAATGGTTTCATTTCATGTAATAAAGACAGAAACCATTATCTTCATAAAGCAAATGAGGGGAAATATGAACAATTATTAACAAAAGTCAAATAACAATAAATATGCAACTCCCTATAAGATAGGCTAAACATCATTGATTAGCCTGTTGTAACCTGTAAAAATCATTAAGATTCGCAATTTATTTATCAATTAATCGGTTTGAAGAAAATATATTTGTCAGATAAATGTTAGAACGTGAAGGTTTCCGAAGAAATTGATAAAATGAAGGACTTTCCTAACAGGTCAAGATATAATGTCACTTAACATTATATACTTTACGTTTGAGGATGGAACATCAGGGTTTGTTAGCTCTTCTTGAACATGAACTGTCCAGAGGTCAGAAGTCATGACCTTCATTCCTCCAACATGAATTAGTGGTTATGTTTAACCCAATGTAATTGTCCCAGTGTTTGGGATAGTTTTTATCCGGTGGAAAATATCAGCAAAATAGACTTATAACCTTTTATGAAACGGACTTCAGTTTTTTCGAGAGGGAAAACTAGCGGATTTTGACGTGAAGTAAATTCAATACATCTCCCACGGTTCAGTCTATTACATTTCTAATGTTTACATATGGAACGGACAGAAATCACACTGTTTAATGTCACGTGACTTGTTTTCAACCAATCATACCAAAACAACTTAACATGAGGCCATCAACGGCATTGAGCCTTCCTATAGTGGAGTCGCATACTTCTAGTTAATGACTTGTGATATCAATGATAGAATTAGAATTGACAGTGGTGTGATTTGGAACATTATAAATGATAAGACGATGGTTTTTGATATTGTGTATGAACTGATGAAAGACAACAATGGACATTTACCAGATGTTTGACAACACAGTAATAGATATATGCAGAATGGAAATCTTCACACAGACACTCAATAGGACAGTGGCTACATGATACCCAGGAATACATGACATGAGTAGTAGGATTACAGATCTCACAATTTAACAATGGTAAAAAGTTTAGGCCACAAAGCAATGTTAAAATGGGGGAAATCACTATGTTACAAAAAGAAACTTAAGGTGTCACAATTAGAAACTTGCAAATTCATAAGAAGAAACTTGCAGGCTCACAATGAGAAACTTGCAGGCTCACAATGAGAAACTTGCAGGCTCACAATGGGAAAATGGCAAAGTCACAATGGGAAAATGGCAAAGTCACAATGGGAAATTTGCAGTAATTGGGAACTTTTTAATGTGATAATGAGCCATTTGAAACGGCCAGATGGGAAGTTTGCAATTTTAATTTTACAATGAAAAACTGGTAATTTTAAAATGAAAAACTGGTAATTTTACAAAGAAGATCTTGTCTTGTTGTGAATGGAAATTTGTAGCTTAACATTGAGAAATTTTCAACATTACAACAATGACAAACTTCCAAATAGCAACAATATACAGGACATCAGAAAGTGATAATGTTGGAAAGCAATGAAAATTTACAAGACAATAAATGAAACATTAACATGAATACAGCATGGACAATTTTACAATGTTTGGTTGATTGGGGCTTAACGCCATACTCATATGATGACATGCTAACCCAATAAGTGAAGGACGCCCCCTTCAATACCCTCGCAACAAACAAACAGACAGACAGGACAAAGACAAGACAATCCCAGGACGCAATACAAGGATGTCACGAACAGCTGTGCTTCGTGTTGCCAATTAGCTTGGAGAGCACCCGGAAGCTCCCTCCCGACCCTCCATGACAACGTTTACAATGGAAATGTACGAGGATTATGTTATATGAGGAATTAAGTCCTGATGTAATTTCATGATATGAATGAACAGACATCTGACAATGTATGATAAATAGCATAAATAGAATTTGCAATTCTACAATAGAAAAGTTATAAAATGTTACATTAGGGAAATATGGAAATGTTACATTTTGCGATGAATCAATATGAAAATGACAATACATCATACAGATGAGAATGCGGCAATTTTATGATTATACATTGATAAATGGAAAGCAGCAATGTTCAGTCAGATGAAACAGTAATAAAAATTGGACACATCATAACATAATAATATAAAATGGTAATTTAATGTCGCAGGTATAGATAAGACATGGTAATACACATTTAATTTGGGAATTTTACAATGCAAATGGTTAAGCAATTAGTGTAATTTGACATCACATAATCAAAAGATAATACTAAAGGACAATGGACAAAATAAATCAAAAGACAAATAACTGTTTCTGGGCATTCAAGCAGGAGTGATGTTTTCATCATGACATAAATTGACATGGTTTTGACATACTCTATGCTTTAACCTTATTTGTCCAGAGTAATCGGAGGAACTAACATGTCCTACAGTTAGATTCAGGCTAAAGACTGACTTGATCCAGGTGTGACACTATGAGCAACCAAAATCACTGGCACCTAATACGTCAATGAATCGGTGTAGTTCAGAGAAGCTGCAGAAACCTGGTGAATAAGGACCAGCGAAATGTTCCAACAACTGCTATAATGTTATCACAACTTGTAATATTTATTTTCTACATTAAATTAAATTTCCAGTTAATATTTGCTAATTTATCCCACCCGTTGCTATGAATAGGATGTATATGCTTTGTCAGCCCTGTCCAGAGCCTGAGCTTTACATAACATCACGTAGATAAAAGATATATTTGTGGGAATTTTTCAGATGAAGCATATGTATGGAATTCTTCAGAAGACGAATATGCATGGGAAATGGTCAGATGAAGCATAGGCATGGAATTTTTCAGGTGAAGCATATGCGTGGAATTTTTCAGAAGAAGCATATGCGTAGGAATTGTTCAAACGAAGCCTAGACATGGGAATTTTTCAGATGAAGCATATGCGTAGGAATTGTTCAAACGAAGCCTAGACATGGGAATTTTTCAAATGAAGCCTAGAGATAGGAATTGTTCAGATGCCTCATTAAAGGGACATTGATGAGCCTTTATACGTCCTTATCCACAGCAGATTCCGCTCTGTAAGCATTTACAAGTACCGATTTTATCTAGCGTTAATTGAGGTCATATAGCCATCAAGGTATGTTTAATTAAATGAAACATTTAATCAAATGTTGTGTACTACACTAAATTTATTGAAACTTCGGTAACACTAACATATAAAATAAAATTGACATGAGACAATAAAAGCAATACGGTGTTCGCATAGGAACGCAAATAAACAGGTTTCCAATATTCTCTTCAATTAATTCAATAGATTAGCAAATATACCAATAAAATCTATAAATACATTCATTCTTTAAAAATAATATGACGACTTTAATAGTTTAAATTAAGAAGAAATATGTAAGCTGTCTATCAATTAGTGATTTGGTACCATAGGTTATCAGCATTCTAATCAATCTCAAAACACTCATACTTAAAAATGTGATAATTTGCTCTTTTTGAAACAAAAGCCTAAAAAGAGCAACGAAAATATCGAAATAATGAGAAATGAATGAGTAATGAAGTTGGCTTGAAGATGTTAATGAAAACATGATATTGAAAAATAGGTAACTTATATAAATACTGAGTTGTTTCCAAGTTCACACAAAATGACTCTATAGATCCTATATAATTACCTAACTTTATAACATAAATGTGATGTTTCTAAGCTAGATAACTTTAAGACAATAAATCCCACAGATTTGTCTCAGTCTTTAATATACCATTTGCCGCTTAAATGGTATAGAATAGATACAAACAGAATAAACTACAGTGAAAATTGCTTATATATCTGGACAAATGCTGACCAATCCACGGTAAAACTTAATTTCTAGGAGGAAAGAGAGATCTGATTTATAAAACGAATCTGACATTGATGTCATGGCAGAGTTTGAGGTTAGACACGGTAATCTTTTAACTCCAGATAAATACAAAAATTGTTAGCCTGATGTGTGTAAAAACTGCTTAAAGAAGTCTCCCTAATGGAGAACAGAAGTTGCGGGCTGTCATGAAAACCATTTAATCGTTGCAGCTAAGGTCAAACAGGCTTGCAGGAAGAGCAATGAAAATCCATAAACACATGTTTATTCAGGTTTCTGGTATGATTGATACCTTTGAAAACCACATCCGATCAAATTCATTTAGATAGCTTCACTCAATTCCTACTATATTAAATTTCCATCAAACTGTAATATCAACAACAAATGAATATCTTTCTTTGCAACCAATAGAGGCATGACGCCTGATTAAAATTTGCACCAGGACAATAGGCTTATCTTAAATGGCTATATCTTGTTCCTTACAATGTTGCTGAAGGTGTCCAAGAGTCTCACAAACGTAACAGTTAATAGTGGAATATATCAATAAGCCATGGAGACAACTACAAGCTGCTGAACTACCATCTTGCATGTATCTTTAATCGAGAGTTTATGCCAATATAAATGCTCAATAAGGGATTTGGTATATGTGCCAACAAACAATGACAAAAACCATGGAACAGAAGGAGTGAGAACATTTACAGTTCAAAATGCCACCAAAAGTTGGCTTCCTGTATCCGGAAGAGGGGGCTTTTTGCAGCTAGCAGTCAAATTTATTACTAAACCAATATTTAACAAAGGATTTGAGCCCAAACACACGCCTTCCAAACATACTTAAAAAGAACTATGAATTAGAACAGCATATAAAATGAGCATGAAGTAAAATAAAATACTATGGTTTTCTAAACAGTTCAAAATAAACCTTAACAAGCAACAACAAAAACAAGGCTAATAAGAAACATTATGTTATATAGACGGTAGACCATTATGAACTGATGGCAGTGTGTGCCTTCTACAAATATTTTGGAATACTGATGTAGAATCTGTCTTCATTTAAAACACGGTTTAAGCGAATTTACATTTCACTTAATCTTTTAATAATCTGGATGAAGGGGAGCTGTATGTGGAATAGTAATATGATACAAGTTATTTGTCTTAAACTACTGAACCAAAATATGGACTGTTTGATTGTGGTTTTATCTTGCTCAAGGTCATTCCACTCATGACTGTCTGAAAGCTTGAATGGTGAAAGAAACCACCCTCGATGTCACTGGCAACAATGACAAGACAGGTCGATCACAAAGACACTTCAAACAGATTGACTTTTCTCTGCTCCTCAGTTTTCAGATCACCATGGCAACAGACAGATATCCAAACAGACTGGATAAGTATTGCCAACTTATACAGCAAATGAACTTTTTTTTTTTAAAATAAGAAAAACTGGATATTACAAAAGGACAGTTTTTTGTTTCATAGCTGTGTAATGCATGGCAGTGTCTTCACATTCTCTTGTTCATACCAAAACATGTACCATAACCACTTTTTCATTGCCAATTGTAATTGGAAATGCATTGAATCTTGTCGAAACTGGCGTTCAACATTGTGCGCAAGTGGAAGGTAAACCAGGAAGGTATGGTTTCTAAGAGCAATCCTATTTGAAATTCTGGATATTATTATTTCAATTCAATGTAGGCCATAAACCTTGAGCCACATATATTAGCTTCACACAAAAATCGTCTTACCTCAAGCACAACCAGCTATGTATAATGGTTCACTGAAATATTGACTTTGATATGATCAGCCATTTATATAGGCTTCACAAAAACCACATTATACACATATTATCCCATATAATATCTCCTGAAAATGCACCAGCTCTTTCATTGACTTCATGAAATACCACCTTAGACCACATACTACCAGCCCGTATACTGACTTTATGAAATACCACCTTAGGCCACATACCACTAGTCCTTATATTGACTTCATTACATACCAACTTGGGCCACATACCACCAGCACTTATATTGACTTCATGAAATACCAACTTTGGCCACATATTACCAGTCCGTATATTGACTTCATGAAATACCACCTCAGGCAAAATACCACCTGTCCTTATATTGACTTTATGAAGTACCAACTTTGGCCACATATGACCAGTCCGTATATGGACTTCATGAAATACCACCTCAGGCCACATACCACCTGTCCTTATATTGACTTCATGAAGTTCCAACTTTGGCCACATACCTCCAGCTATATTTATTGGCTTCATCAAATACTAACTTAGACCACATGCCAACTTTATATATTGACTTCATGAAACACCGACTTTGGCCACAAAACACATTGGCAGAAAGCGGTCAGTCGGTCACAAACTTGGGTCTCCTACCTCCAGCTTTATATATATATTGAATATATATATATTGAATCCATTGGAATATAACCGTAAGCCACATTCCACCAATCATATACAACATCCTGAACTAGAAAGAACTAACCTGAACTGGGGAACTACAATGAAAATGAAATAAGCTTGGTCCTGTTATAAGGAGTCTTACACTATGAAAACAAAAATAAGTGAAGGGCAGGGCTTAATTCTTTCAGTACCTAGGGGGGAAAAAAAACCTCAGAACTCAAGTGGAAACTTTTAGCCCAAGCCTAAGAAATGGTGATTGGAATATTTGGATACAGCCCAACACAATTGAATAAAGTACTCTTGTAGGAATGGGAATTTGGTCTCTTATGTAAAAATAGGTCAACTTTTTATTTCAAAACTTACTTTCACAAATTTGGAATATTTCCACCATCACCATAGGGGAATGCTGCACTATTATATAACATGTTTGGTCCATTTCTTTGGCAACATCAACTCTTCAATCAGGCTTTATCCCAGTCAGTCTTCAAGGGTTGATTAGGTAACATAGGTAAGCTTATTCAAGCAATGTATAACATGAGCGCTAGTGTGAATACACACACCATGCTAAATGAACATTAAATGTGTCGCAAGACATAAAGTAAAAGAGATTGATTTTAGGGAGAAGATTTTTGTGTTCATTCCAATAACAAGTCCAAAGAGAAAAGACCCTTCCATAAATGATATAACCAGACATGTGTTGAATTTTTTGCATAGGAATTATCTTAAACAAAAACTTTCATGTGAACTCTTTTCTCCAGATATGAATAAAATGTAGCAAACATGGGCATAACATCTGGAAACATTTGACAATCTGATAGAACATATTGAACAGATTTGAAATACTAAATTTTCACAGCTTGTTTGACCATGTGATAGAAGCAATCATGCTGATAAATGTTATGTAGTTTTAAAACACAGAAGCTTAGTTATGAGCAATGAGGATTTGTCATAAATAAAGTATTCGCCAAATAACAAAGCATATACTGTGAAAACAGTTTGACCTTTGCCTATTGAACTTTGAATCTTTACTCATCTGGTTTATAACCCAGCCTTAGCCTTCAAAGAAATATATACCACTAAGGACCAGTTTTAAAATTATTCCACACCAAGTTAGCTCTAAAAACCAAATTAATACTAAAATATACAATTGCGCAAAATATACAGCGACACTTAAAATACAGCGAGCCAAATTCCCATAAATATACACAAACTAGACAAATATCTACAGACAAACCAAAACTCGATTTAAAACATCCAAATTAACACCTTATACCATATCTTAAAGAATCAAACGAATTTATAGAGTTAAAATCTAATGCACCAACTATTGTGCAAACTTCATTGGTCATAAACAAAATTCAAACACTATGACAATGTTATGAATAACTTAAAAGAAATCCTTCAAATATATTCACATGATACCATTTTACTTTAAAAATAAGTTGCAGCAAATGACAGGCCATATATACACGAAGGAAATATATAAAATTGCACCAAGGTTTCAAAGCCTCAATAATCCACTAAATATAAAATCTGTCTGATAACTATAGAAACAAATACTACATTATGGAAAATAAAATATTTAATAACTTTGTAAACACAAGCCAAAGCAAAAACATGTCACATCCAGTGCCTCCCTCACTCCTTCCATTGGTACAGTTGATCTCAAAGGCAAACGATTTATGAGGATTTAGCGTGGCAGTGTAGACTATTCAGTGAGATAAGACAGTGTCATACATGTCAGTCCTCAGGAGAATCCATTTTCAAGGTGAGGGTGGAAAATGTCAAGTAATTATATTCAGACTTGGTTGTTTACAAAAGGAGACAGCGATGCCTTGCTATGGTAATACATGGTCCAGACTGAGTATGATGAGCAGACAACCTTAAGACCCTGTCTTCCGGAGTGCTTCAGTCAAGAGCTATAAGTACGGCTGCCAGAATAGCTTGGTCGGTTGTCGGAACCTGATTTTACCCCATCCATAAGTGTAGACCGCACAAGTGAATAGGGGGACTCAGATTAGATCCCCACATGAGCTCTAATATTGTGACATTATTAAGACTTCTTGGCAATACAAAGAGGAAACACACGGAATGAATGAGGAGAAAACTATAAGCAATGGTGGGCACACCCAAATACACTCACTGAAATAGTGTCAGAAGTAGGTGAGATTGTGGACACTGACAAGTAGAAAATGGAGTCCACATGTCAGCCTTTACTATGAGGGGTCGCCAGAGCCATACGAATGTTCGAGGAGGTAACAGCGGACATCTGTTTCTGTCAGATCGTCCTCTGTCAGCTCCCTTGAGCTGTGACACTCGTCCCTTTCCTCCATCATATCCAGATTGTCACAATGTAGAATGTCATGTCTGTCTCGGTGACTGGAGTGGGAATGGATTGGTTCCGAGGCGGGCGATTCACTCCGACTGGTGCCATCCGTGAAAACACTATCAGCATCGGAATCGTGTACATGTATATCTAAGACCGTACCCTCTGACGATGCCTTTGTCACCCCATTGGAGTTTTTATTCCGGTCCTCTATGATAATAGTGGTGGATTGTGGACTGT
The DNA here is from genome assembly GCA_034783855.1 of Mopalia kennerleyi. Lineage (NCBI taxonomy): Eukaryota > Metazoa > Mollusca > Polyplacophora > Chitonida > Mopaliidae > Mopalia > Mopalia kennerleyi. Next base: position 791 of record JAVFBX010226644.1, on the reverse strand, counting down.
CAGAACGATGATAACCCTCACTTTGACTACGACTGCTTCCTGGACCCAGGAACCAATCAGATCGCTGTCTCAATCTCTCTAACTGTTTCCGTTTTACAGAATTAAACCGACTTAAACTCTTTGTTTGGTACATTGTTTTTACATCGTTTAAATTATCCTCCAGTGACTTCGGTCTCTGAAACAATAATAGAGACACAAAATAAAAATTTATTAAAAATCTTTTCAAACAAAAGCCATCAGGGTCCAATAATTGTTATATCCATTTTTGACTCAACAGCATGAACTATGACATTCTTTATTTGGGCAATTCCAATGCATCATGGAAAACCATTTCTTTCAGACATCTTTATTTTTGCTCACCATTGATATCAGATTGTACACTTTTGCTCAAAACTTAGGGACTTTATATGCAAATAATAAATGAATATTTATAAATGAATATGAAGAATGAATTACTGGTGTTTTACGTTACAAGTGCTAAAGGGTATTTTGTTTATATGACGGCAATGTATTCAAATACCAAAGAATGAAAAGTGTTTGATAATGTTGGAAAGTTAATCTTCCTCCAGTGCTTAGTAAAGACAGCACCCTGCCCTTTGCCAGGGAGCTAGTAATGTCAGAAAGAAATTAAATATAAAGTTTTTTTAGGTAGTGAGTTAGATTCTTTAAATGGCATTTAGATTTGTTTGTATGTTTGATTGGGGTTTAACGTTATACTCAAGGGTATTTCACTTATATGGCGACGGATTGTCCACTTCACACTGTTCCTTGCCCTAGTATGGTGGAAAACC
>JAVFBX010226633.1:0-11051 GCA_034783855.1 Mopalia kennerleyi | reverse complement strand
AACAATCAAAAAGGTTCTTTGAAGAACCTCATTGACCCGTGAAGAACCATTTCAGAACCTTTTTTTCTTAGAGTGTAAGATTATTAGTCTACAAAATAATTCTGTTAGAGTTTGGATATTTTAAAACTGCACTAATTAGCATCGATCAAAATCGATAAATCAAAACGACAAAATAAATTTCATTGCCAAAAATAGGTAAGATTGCTTCTACTGGCTTCCCCATTCTCAGTGCTTTCGAGGTCTTTGCTTCTGGACTTTTATTAATCCTGTGTCGGCCACTGCTGAATGGCCTTAACAAAAACAAGCAGTCTAATTAAAACCAGATCTAAAAAACGCTCCCCGTGTTTTATTTGTCGGTATATGGGGGCTAACGCAGTCAACATACCTATAATGTCGATTGGTTTCTTAAATTGGCCAATCACTAAGCTGCTTCTCTATTCTGGTTTATTAAAGCCGAAGATTTCCGCCGACGAACCGGATTTCCCCGACTGCGTATTTTTACATGACCAACGAATAATGCACTCACAATCAATAAACACCATTCAAATAATAAACTTTGGGTGGAATTCGATTTTTATGCGGCTTACAACATTACCACAGATGAAAATCGGACAACTTCTGCTTGTTTGGGCTGAATTGATTGTTTACCACACCCCGTGTTTTCTGTTTTAATTGGACAACTCCAACTGTGACTTTTCGTGAGCCCCAGTAAGCTAGACCTAATTGAACAGCGTTTGTATGTAGTGTGATTGCCTTAGATCTCAATATAGCGACAAACAAAACACGGGGAGATCTGATTTTAATTAGACTGCAAAAACAAGCGACATGATGCCGCGCCATGATATAATCAAAGCCACATGTCCGCAACTATATCCTCAGTTACCATAAATGAAATCAGTGTTTCGAACTGACACAGTTCATGTGATAGACTAAGAACGTTACAGAAAACATATTAATTCAGGTTGAATAGACGCATTTTGGCTTGATATACATGTACATTCAGTAGATTTCTGTATAGAACAAAAGTTTTTAGTGACTATTGAGACAAGGTGTGAGTTGTTTTAAAACTGGAACATGCTGCAAATTAATGATATATCCAAATGCAATTTAATGAGCATTTTGTCTGGCGTCATTTTGTGTAAGGATCCCACGTTTTCTGTCACCGCTAATTCAAAATGCGCCGTGTGGCTACCCTAGCATATGTGCCAATCCTAATAAATGAATGAGCCTTTATTGTATATAGGCCATAGACCTGAAAGCAGAAAAGAGATAGGCCTAAATATGCTACATGTAACACACTGTTTTACAGAAGTGTGTGATAAAAATAATTATGCATTTTTTTCCGACATTCCTATTTTCAATACTTTGTGAAAGGATACCACTTAACTAGCAATTACTTCAATATTTGTGCATATACGATCTACGTCTATTCCGACATGTCAAAAGAAAATGCGGTATAAACTAATTACGCAGTAGCTCGTATACTGGATGTGTGTTTGTTTAATTGGGGTTTAGCGTCGTACTCAAGGTTATTTCACTTATATAACGACGGACTGTCCACTTCACACTGTTCCTTGCGCTATTATGGTGGAAAACCGGGAGGAAACCTAGTAAAAACCACCCCAGTGACTCACTCATATACCTGAGGGTCGACATACGGGACTCCAACCCGTGAACGGTGCATCGAAGTGGACGTTAGAAAGCGCACTCGCTAACTACTACACCACGGTAACGGGCCGCTCGTACACTGGACAAATTAAAAAAAAGTGGAACTGGTCTTCAATATAACTTGTTTTACAAATTGCACAGTAACGGTTTTCCCGAACAGAATTAGAAGTGCATGTTAATCTACCAGTACCAGTCACTTTGGGTAAGTAAAAAACTATCCAGAGCATGTGTATTTGGTTGGCAATTATCTTTTATAAAGGAAATCGGATATACTCGTCGGATCATGCTAGCATACAGTGTACACAAATCTACTACTTGAGTACAACTCGGCGTCATCTAAGTCAAATATATTATAGCACGAGGATAAACATTATTAATTCAATATTAATATATTAAAATGGACCATACTGAATATGTATAAATAAATTAGGGTTGGCATACGAATCAAAATATTTTATGACAACATTTTTGTTTTCAAGCGACATTCCGTAAAGGATAGGCCTACTAATTAATTGAGCACAATGATAATAATAATTATCGCTGCTAAAGCGGCTTCGACCAGGGGTGCTCGAAATCAAACAGAAAACCGAGAAAGCGAAATCTAAAGAGAGCAAAAGTTATGTTCATTGTGTTTAAATGGAAATTTGAATGTCGTCAAATTCAAACCTCTTCAATTCGCAAAAGGTTAAAGAATGAACATAATAGGTAAGCATGCAACAGCCCAAAGCATTCTCAAGACTGGGGCTTTACAATTTGGACTGTTTGAATTGTATGGTATATTTATAATAACGAAGAATAATAATAACTAGAACTATCCTTGTTTTATAAAGTATGGACGAAACAAATCCACTTTTTGGCCCATACAGTCATTATCGTGGCGGCACAACACCAATCAAATCGTACCACAAATAATTTAATATAGCCGACAAATGTGGCACTAAACACTTACTGATGAGAGCGGAACACATGATATATGCTATAAAACTTTAATGTTGCGCTAATGATCCATCAGTCGCCATATATAGTTAGACATGAATAGTATAATACAATACGAGTAAATATATGAACTAAAGCGGGTCATAACTACCAAGCTTTGTCAACGGTTTATATATAGCATGTTAAACAAAGGCAAGTTCCACGTGGCTCTTTATGAAAGTACACATGTGTCTATTTTTATGCTCTGCAATAAATTACAAAAATTACACTTCGTAGGTTACGGTTCAAGTCCATAATATTTAGAACAGATTACAAACTATCATACAAGCTTTATTAGAGAACTATAGCTACCCAAGAATAAACTTACAAATCTCTGAATTAGAGCATTTTAACCTGGGAAAATATTGCGCAAAATCTCCAAAACCTGGTACTTTTTAACTCGACATAAATCGAAAACGGTTGGTCGTAGCAAAAAAAAAATGATAATATGTTTTGGAAGAAGACTATCCAGCCGTTAAAATGGCAATGTTTTCATACTTGTACATTTTCAACAATAACTGTTACAGGGTGTTAAATGTGACGTCACGTTTTCGCATTTTATCAATGACGTCAAAATTAAGGGTCGTAAATAAAAACCGATTATATATTTGAAATCTACAGGCAATTCTACATCTATAAAGTACCGTTGTAGATTACTTCCGCGATTTATACGTTACATTTAATTTAGCTTTAAACTTGAAAGCGCCGTGGTTTCTACGCCTGTGGTCAAAATTTCAGCTTCAAACGTTTAAAAGTTAAGAAGAAGACTTAAAAAAAAAACAGCGACATTCAACATGGCGGCTAACATATGTGGCGTATGAACCAACAAGAAAAACGATTTTTACGTTAGGACGTAAGCATTCTATATACAAATTTATTTATGCATAACTTTAAGGCCGTTGGACACACGTTTTAAATAGTTTAGTCACAACGAAGAGCAATATATATTACCACAATATGACCGGAATAACGTCTTCTTTATAAGGAGTCTACGCGTCAAACTTTTCGTAGTAAACTATTTACAATAATACACAATTTTCGTGTTTGTGCTTCAATACCCAAATTATCACAAAAATCTCTTGTAAATATATTACCCAAATAGCAATACGAGTCCGTGTATATTTATGGTACAACACTCAACTCTACATTGGGGATATTATCATGTAAACACTGATCTCTAGGTTTGAATAGCATACATACAGTCGTGTATGATCGGATACGTTGACTGTCAGAACACATGCTGTAAACTTACAGCAAATTTTCCGGTAAAAATGATGCCAGTAATTATTGCTATAGATCTACAGCATTGTGTGTGCTGTAGTTTTACAGTGGTTTTTTTTTGGTCATAAAAGCTGTAAGTTCACACCATTAACACCAGTTACGGTACAGTGCTATTCAGATCATATAAACAGTAAAGCAATAGCTTCCTTTACAACATCTGTATGTAAGGTTACAGTATTTCATATTGCTCGGCTATACGTATTGCATGTACATAAACAGTGTCAATATTTGCAGAGTCAGGTTTTGTTGCATTACATGTACGCCAGCTAATGTTATTTGTCTACAGTTTAAAATGTGGTTGGTACTCATTGTTCTGTCCTGTGATTCAACGATATGGACATGTTAATATGCATGGTATATTTGTTGATGTAGTCAACTTTGTAAATCTACAGTATCACACAAGAGTAATCTAACCAGGGCTCGAAAAAATGCGAAGATAATCGGGTGCTGCTGTCGGTATGAGCGAAGTTAATCGCCTTGCCAACACAAGTGTTTCTTTTTCAAATTCAATTGCTGACCTAGAGGAGGTAATCATCTAGAAGCGTCCCTCTAGTGGAATGGGTGAACCCTAAACACGCACATTCAGTTCACCATCTGGTCGGCAGTGAATCCAACTCATCCACTTCACAGAAGGTTACCTGTGCCAATTGTTGTATTGCTCTGGTGTGAGCTCTAAAATATATGTCAACAAAACAAGAGAAATGTATTTAATGTGTATGAGTTATGGATTTCATCGTCCTTATAAGGCAATGTATAAATCTGTTATGTGGAATTGGTGAGATTAAGTTTAACCTCCTGTTTCTGTCAATTTTAAATATATCCACCTATTATTTCTATTGCCTTTGTTTTCTGCCATATTTTTTGTCAAATCCCTGGTGTTCAGCTAAACAATTTAAAGAGCATGCGTGAATGATTCAAACGTATGCTGTTTTCAAGACACAGAGGAGATTTGCAAGTGAACTACCATTTATTTTATTTTTCTTGTTAATTGTATTAAATATTTGTATTTGGTTGACAAATACAGGCCTATGTAGGCCTATGTATATTTTGCATTTGATTTCACACGGGATATCCGTACAGAAAAGACAAATATAAATCAAACCTCAAGATAAACCTGCAGGTCTATTTATGCGTCGAAATATGTTGGATACACGATCTGTGTGTTTGATAGTGGTTTGATAAGAGGCTGTGTGGTTTTATATAACTATATCTATTTTGATTTATATGAACACAATGGGAGGAAAAAAGTAATTAACACCATAATGTGCAGCTATCCACTGTAAGATGAAAAAAATATAACTTGTTAAAGACGACAGTGAATTACCTTGCTAAAATTTGACACCATTTTCTTTTGTCATTTTACAAACACAAAGCTGTGTTTTCATTGATTTATAATCCTACAGCAACATTTTGTTACTTTGCACCAAAAAAAATCCTGAATACAGTTTTAAATTGTGTAAACTATGCGCTATGAAAATTGCTGTAGCGTAATACAGCTAGTAGTGCTGTAAATATAGATCAATATAAAGGGTAGTTAATTTACAGTATACTTTTAATTAAATTTGCAACACCGATTGTGTATATTAACGACACTATACACTGATATTTTCAGTCAACCTACACAAATATATGACAGTGTAATGTTCACATTCTTTAATCAAGATTTGCAGAGATCTTGCAGATGGACAAATGAAGCAAAGATCGTCTGCATATATCAAATGAATGTAAAAAGACCGGCACATTTGCGGTTTAATGTCCAGATCATGAACGTACAAAAAGAATAGACAAGGGGACAGAACTCCTCCTTGTCTTACAGCGCTTGTGATTGAAAACAAATTTGAAAATACCTTTCCCCACTTAATAGTAAATTTAGTGTTTTACACCAAACGAGAATAATGTTATTAATATAAATAGAAACATCTCTATCAATACGTGTTTTAAGCAAAGTTTCATTAGATCTATAAAAGTCGATAATTTCTTTCAGTACAAAAATACAAGGATCTGTCCCTTGTCCAGGTTTAAAACCAAAGTGGGAGTCCAATATAGACAAAAAATGTTCACAAATACCAAGGAGTATTTGTTCTAAAACTTTCGATATAACCGTTGCTATTGCAATAGGCCTGTAATTATCATATTTATTTATATCTCCGCCTTTGTTCTTAATAACTGGTGCGAGACATACGCCAAAGTTCAGCAGGCAAATAACCATGTCGTAGCATAACATTTAGATAAAAAAGGATGAATATATAACTTTTCAGATGCAAATTTAAAATGTTCAGCTTCAAGAAGTGTGGCATATTTATGTTTCCAAAGTCCGCGATTTCAAACTCATTTTCAATTTCATCAACAGTGCACGGTATAATTTTCCGCACTAACTTCAAAAACTCTTACGCACTTTCAGTGTAAATAAAGATAAGATAAAGTTAAAGTTGTACTGCAAAATCCGGCTTCGTATTTTCACTTAGCTCTGAGATCTCAACAGACTGATGATTTTATTGTTATGTAGATAGGTAAATGTATTAAAGGTGTGTTTAAGTGTCTATATCGGACCGCGGGAGTGGCTTAATAGTGGTTAGCACGACTGAGCGAGTCCCACGATGTAGCTCCAGCAAGCCCAGGCGTCGTTTTTACAAGGTTTTCTCCCGGGTTTCCACCGTATTTAAGCAAGGAACTGCGTGAAATAATGTTAAACAGCTGATAAGCATGCTCACCATTAAGGCTGTCAACGTTTATTCAATCAGACGCAAAATAAAATTGCTAATAAAATGACAAAACATGAGGTAAATCAACATGACAGCAAGTCAAATCTTGTGCTTCCCTCTAGTAAGCGTTCAGCTCAGGCAGAACTTTTGTAGGCGAGCCGTTCACCCGCGATCACGCCGTATCGATCTTGATCTAATAAAGCATAATTCGATGAATACTTTATAATCTTAGTCATTTTGATACAAAAAATTGCACACCGTTTAAAAGCGCAAATGTTTTATATTATTACAATATTAATATAATATACCATAATTATATAAATTATTTAAATATGGTACGTCCGTGTAAAAAAATATCTATACGTTATAGGTGTATGTGTATGTTTTATGTTAAAATGTCACGAGGAGTTGTAAGGGAACGATCGAATGACACATGAACGCCATTTTGTATGCTGCATTATGGGATACATTTGAAAATTTAGCTGTGCCCTGGGCACTATTGTACCCCCTAGGTGGATGTAATCACATTAGGCCTGCACACTTATTGTAATCGTTCTGTTTCCTATTATTATTATTATGGGATTTTTTTTGGTCATAAAAGCTGTAAATTCACAACATAAACACCAGTTACGGTACAGTGCTATTAAGATCATATAAACAGTTATGCAATATGTTCCTTTTCAGCATCTGTATGTAAGGTTACAGTATTTCCTGTTGCTCAGCTATACGCATTGCATCATTTGCATGTACATAAACAGTGTCAATGTTTGCAGATAAACCGTGCAAGGTGCTGAGTCTGTTAGTTTACAGGTTTTGTTGCATTACATGTACGTCAGCTAATGTTATTTTTCTACAGTTTAAAATGTGGTTGGTACTCATTGTTTTGTTCTGTAAATCAACGATATGGGCATGTAAATATGCATGGTATATCTGTTGATGTAGTTACTTTGTAAATCTACAGTATCACACAGATGTAATCTAACCAGGGCTGGAATAAATGCGAAGATAATCGGGTACTGCTGTCGGTATGGGCGAAGTTGATCGCCTTGCCAACACAAGTGTTTCTTTTTCAAATTCAATTCATGACCTGGAGGAGGTTATCATCTAGAAGCGTCCCTCTAGTGGAATGGGTGAACCCCAAACACGCACATTCAGTTCACCATCTGGTCGGAAATGAATCCGACTCATCCACTTCACAGTAGGTTACCTATACCAATTGTTGTATTGCTAAGGGTGTGAGCTCTAAAATATTTGTCAACAAAACAAGAATAATGTATTTAATGTGTATGATTATGGATTTATGGTCGTATTTTTGGTCAAATCTATGGCGTTCAGCTTAACAGTTTGAAGAGCATGCGTAAATGATTCAACGTATGCTATAACGTAGTTCATTGTATCAACATAGTTCATAGGATCATGTATTCCAGGCGTGGTTTTCAAGACACAGAAGAGATTTGCAAGTGAACAAGTTAGAATCAATCAATCGAAGCAAAAATTGCTCTCTTTGAGGTCTATGCTAGGATATTTGATACCAATGAGCAAAGTGTTAATGATCGAGAAATTCTTTGTTGTAATATGAACAATGATAAATCTCATATATGTAGTAAGCTTTGAACTATTATACTGACAAAAATAAAATCCATATCCAAGCACATGATTAGTATCGCGTACAAGCGGCATACGTTTTGCAGGTACAATCTTCACATCAGTTGGACCATTTTATGTTTATTACGCTACCATTTATTTTATTTTTCTTGTTAATTAGGATTCCGACTATCGTTGGAAGACTATTGTTCCTGTTCTGTTTATTATTATTATTCCACCGGTGTTTGAACACGCGAATCTCGGTAACCGCTACAGCTACGGTTTTGAATTGTTGTGTACATTCGCGTTACTACGGCTTACAGGTCTTAACGGTTCAGATTTTTTCTAGATGACCTAGTTAAGTCGTGACGTCACATAAGTAAAATATGTAAAATATTGTATAATATAGGCCTACTGAATTTATCGCCTAGAGTTACGCAACTACTGTTTTTGCATAGACTTTCAGCCAGGCTTTATATCGCACATTTACACATTTTGTATTGGACGAACAGTTTCTCCGTTATTTGTCCTTTAACGAAAAACGCCTCGATTTGGCTGAGAGTGTTTCGCTGAGTAAGCAGTTTTGAAGGCTAACTTCGTAACAATCGTAAAGTAGTCTGGCTTCTTTATCTTAATAGGCTATATCATTACTATATTCATTATATCCCATCTTTTAGCATCAATAACTCGGCAACTAATAAAGCCTAAAATTTCAAATGTTGACAAGTGATAGTCAATGTCGGTGGACAAAAGTTGGCATGTGTTTAGTCACAGGATGTGACGTCACTTGGTGGCCATTTTGAAATGAAAAAAAATCTAAAAAATACTACTAGTCATAGGGAACATAAGTGATCACATTAAAACTTGGTACACATGTACTTCACATAATAGCGCTTATTTTGTAAGAAAACGATTTTAAAAAAGAATGCAACTTAGGCATCTGCAGGACCAATCAAAGTGCTCCATTTTTAAAGTTTTCACAAATTACCAAATACAGTGTCGATTCATATGTAATCTGGTATGTTGAAGACGATGGGACCATTTATAATTGTCGAATCATTCCCATAATGCATCTGGATGTCAAAACGAGGCTAAAACGGTCAAATTTGACCATTTTCACTTGTACAATAACTAAAAAATTAATACAGATTCAAATTTCAAATTTGGGCAAATGATAGTCTATGCCGGTTGACACAAATTGACATCTGTTTGGTCACCGAATGTGACATCACTTGCCGGCCATTTTGAAAGGACAAATAATTTTTAAAATCCTACTTGTCAACAGCAACGTCAGGGATCACATTGAAACTTGGAACATATAATTCACACAATAGCGCTTAATTTGTAAGAAAACGAGTTTTAAATTTTATGCAAATTAGGCGTCTGCAGGGCCAATCACAATGCTCCATTTCCAAACTTCTCATAAGCTTGCATACAAAGTGTCTTTTCATATGTAATCTGGTATGCTGAAGACAATAGGATCATGCATAATTGTCTAGTGTTAAAATTGAAACTGACCCTCGCCCGCCTCATTTTAAAAAAAAATTATATCCACTGCTTTGGGCTTAATAACTCAGAAACTATAGTAAAGCCTCAACATTCAAATTTTAGGAGTTGATAGAACATGTATGGGGACAAAAGTTGTTTTGGATTTTGTCACTCGAGGTCATATCACTCGGCGGATATGGTGATGGGTCAACAAAGTCTCAAAAATACTACTCTTCAAACAAAACGTAAGTGATCACATTTATATTCGGCATACATAAACTTCACACTGTGTCGCATAATTTGTACGAAAGCGTTTCTTAATTTTATGCAAATTAGGCGAATACGAGGCCAATCAAAATGAATGAATGAATCAATCAATCAATCAATCAATCCATGTGTATATTACACTACAGCATATACTACGAATCAGACAGTCATTTATAACGAAGGTATCAAGGCGCGGCAGTTTGGTTGCTCAAAGTCAGGATTTATCAAATAAAACGCTCACCAATAGCTCGATGTAGCTACGACCAGCGATTAGCCCGTATTGATATTTCTCTAAGAAAAGCCTACTTTGCAGTAGCGATTCAAAACGTTTTGAGTAAGGTTTGAAAGTTGTCAATGTTTAAATAAATGCCGCCTGGATATAACATAGCGCGTAGAATTAACTTGACTGTTGTCCGTTTCAAACAGCATACGAGTCGGCCATTTTGTGTATAGCTACTGTTGCATCATGGGATACATTTCAAAATTCGGCCCTGGGGACAACCCTCCATCTCCGATCAAAAATAAACGCTCTAAGTCCACAGCCCTAACGCAATTTCCACAAAACTTTTACGTCGAGTGCTCACCCATACTCTCCCATGTCTCAAAGTGAATTCACTTTAGGGCTTACATAAAAACTTCATTCAACTAGTAAATATTTGACAAAAAATGTCTACTTACGGAGTATGGGTTAAAAAACCAGGCTCTGTGATGTATTCCCACATCAGCGATGAGCAAGCTTTATGATGCTATACAGGTCTTTTAAACCTTACTCCGAGTTAGGACCATGGACTCTTATTCAATCAGGAGAGAAACAAAACGATAAAACACAAGAATCACGGGTTCAAAGCACCAAGTATGCCAGGCCGCTAAACGCGTCAAATCACGGCAAATCAAAAAGTTCTTCTGAGCTAGCCTCTAGCGAGCGACTGTCTCGGGCAGAGATAGTGTATAGTGGAAAGCGAGCCGTACAAAGCCCGTCACATCAGTGAACAGTGAAAGTGAAAAAAGCCTTCAGCGGGGGGGGGGGGGGGGGGGGGGGGGGGGGGGGGGGGGGGGGGGGGGGGGGGGGGGGGGGGGGGGGGGGGG
>JAVFBX010226622.1:0-11052 GCA_034783855.1 Mopalia kennerleyi | reverse complement strand
TGTAGTTGAGATGTTGTTCCCCCTCCCCCCCCCCCCCCCTCCCGTTTACAAGATGGAGCCCAAATATGTTCCTACCCCGTTCAGAATCTCTCCTATCATTCCATCCCAGAGGTCACTTCCGTCATCCAGTACGCCATATCTATTACCGGGACTGATGTATATCTTATACCGAAACTTTAACATCCTAGATAGATGCTTTAACAGATCCACCGTGAAACCAACAAATTCGTTTCCTCTAGCCATCACAAATGGCTGTTCCTGTAGTGAGAGACATGAACAATTCACAGAACCAGGTGATTTATACATGTATGGAGGAATTTTGTCCGTATTCATTAGTTTAAGAAAGCACGCTTATGACAAGCAAAATTATGTAATGTGACATGTCAGTTAAATCTATCGATGTAAACAATTTAAACAAAAAAATGTAATGTCTCCATTCATAAAAGCACACATAACAATATTGTCAAACAGTCAATGTATCTTTTAAACATTTCCATCTATATTTTAAAATGTCTGTATCGTAATAATGAGAAATAGATTCGAGCAATAAATACGTGCATTAATAATGCATTTAATTTTTTAATTTAACACCAACTATACCGAATTGTTGAATTTTACATAAATTGTTTTCAGCCCGTATTAACCTTTTTACTGACTTCCTTAACAGTAGATGTTTTACGAATATAGGCTAAAATTTCCAAAACTATTTTTTTAAGTACTAAAAGTAGGAGTTGTGTAATACGGCGGCTCATAGGGGACATAAATTTATTTTTTTTTCTATTTTGTATTATTATTATTTTTAATTTCTACCCGCTCCGAAATTCATTTCTACCTGCCCCGAAATTAGTTTTCACCTGCCCCGAAAATAATTTATACACAACCCGAAATTCATTTCTACCTGCCCCGAAATTCATTTCTACCCGCCTCAAAATTAAACTCTAATCAAACAAACACTCAAAAGGAATATAGGCCTACTTAACGTCAGCAATATTAGTCGACTCGCTCTCCAACGGCGCTACGTATATGCGTCTTTCAGAACAAAATTTCGGGGAGGGTGAAAACTAATTTCGGTGCGGGTTGAAATGTATTTCGTGCGGCTGAAAACTAATCTTGGGTCGGATAGAAATTAATTTCGGGGCGGGTGGAAATTAATTTCGGGGCGGGTCGAAATGAATTTCGGTTTGGGTCGAAGTGAATTTCGGGTTGGGTGGAAATTATTTTCGGGACGGGTAGAAATGAATTTTGGGCCGAATGGAAATTTATTTCGGGGCAGGGTAGAAACTTATTTCGGGCCGGGTAGGAACGAATATAGGGGCATGTATAAATGAATTTCGGAACGGGTGAAAACTAATTTCGGGGAGGGTAGAAATGAATTTCGGGACGGGTGGAAATCTATATTTGGGATCCGTTCCACAAAGCGATCTTAGCCAAAGTTCATTTTAATTGCCACATCGACCTGTGTTGAAGTTATTGTGTCGTCAGGGTAGTTAAGATCAACATCAGCTAAGATCGCTGTGTGGAACGGTCCTCTGGGCGGGTAGAAATTTTTCAAAAATACAACTATTAGCCGCCGTATATAGTGTAGGTTTATAAATGGTAATTTTCTATCGCGAATAAAACAAATTATTTTTATTTTATTATTTTCATAGGACTCTTGAAATCTAGTGTTCACTATTCTATCGTAATTCTGTTCTAACAGATGTTACTTACCACGACCATAACCACTTTGACAATATCCGGAAATATTCCTATCTTATTATCTTCACGGGTGATACCTGAGCCGGAGTCTAACTCTATCTCCCCGGACTGACGGTTCCTTTCATTTGTCGTGTTAGTCGGCTTCCAATGGGCAACCTAGTCAATCAGAAGATAGATCTCATTCACTGGTAATCTGGTAAACAATGCGTGCCACTTTTTAGGCAAACGCTTTGCCCCTCGCCCCTCCCCGTCCTCCATTTATTCCTTCATGCATGGTTATGGTAATAATTAACTACAATGAGGGTGCCATGGTTACAGTCCATACGAGCCAGTCAACCCGTCTTATTACATTCCAACATGGTTTAAGTTGTTTTTATTTATTCGCCTAAGAACAACTCGGACACGGCAATCTATATGCAATATACTTTGAGCACCGCTATTGGTCTGTTGATCAGTTGACATGTGTTGAACATGCACATAAAATGAGCGAAATGAGACCGGTAGTCCACAATAGAAGGCCAGCAGTCGATGTTTGTGTATTGCATTTGCTTTCACAACGTTTGTGTAAATTTGATACTTCCAGTATTAATTTCCATGCACCGGTTTTTTACGCTCATAACATACAGCCGGTTGTTATTTATATACACCTTTATTCACCGCTGATTGATGCATAACGTATATAGCCGTCTTGTAAAAACACCGCTGTCGAGCGCCTGTAGATTGTATCCAATCAATTGCCTTTATCGGCTGTTTCGAAGCAAAACCTTCAAACTAACGCTAAACTATGACGGTCTTAGATATGAGGTAGGCCTAAACATAATGAAAACCAAACAAGTGCTATAAGACGCAACTTGATTGGCTCTTGATATGTAGTGTTAAATAGCACCCTCTGGTGTCCGTCTCGCGCTAAACATTCTCGTATTTGCAGCGGCTGAAAGGGACAGTCAGTATATATTAAAAGCCGCTGCATACTGGAGCGTGGGCCCTACGGTCTGTTTGTTCAGGTTGATTTTGGCGAGTTTAATAGACTTTCTCGTCAAAAGGGTTGGTTTAATTACCTTCGATGGAGTTAAGCCTCTTGTCAATGTATATATGATATTTTCCCTCTTCGTTTATTGAAAATATATATGATATGTAACTATGGGTCTATTTGTCGAGACCCTGTGGTCCCAACCATGGTGGGGTTGACCTGTGCTTTGTTGACGCCCATGCCTTTGGTAATATTTTCATATCTTGCTGACGTGATGCACCTCTGTTCATAATAGTTCTCCTATCTTGTTGACATGATGCATCTTTATTTATACTGTAATTCTTTCATATCTTTTTAATGTGATGCAATTCTGTTTATACTGTTTCGTCTCTATCTTGTTAGCCTAATATTTTAAGAATTTTGTCGCACAAGCATTAAGATTACAGTTAAAGAGGTTTTTTTAAGTTTTGTCAGTTGTTGTATGGATCCTGTCATTCTGTTATAATATGAAATCATGTTAGTTGTTATATATGAAATCCTATTAGATGTACAATTAAATCCTGTTAGTTGCCATATGAAATGATATCAGCGGTGATAAGAATCGTGTCATCTGTGAAATAAAACCCTCTCAATTGTTATATGAAATCCTGTTACTTGTTATTTGCAACACTGTCCGCTGTTATATGAATTCTTTCGGCTGTGATATGAATTCTGTCAGTTGTTATATGGCATCCTGTCGGCTGTTATATGAATTCTGTCAGTTGTTATATGAATTCTGTCAGTTGTTATATGGCATCCTGCCAGCTGTTATATGAATTCTGTCAGTTGTTATATGAATTCTGTCAGTTGCTATATGAATTCTGTCAGTTGTTATATGGCATCCTGCCAGCTGTTATATGAATTCTGTCAGTTGTTATATGGCATCCTGTCAGCTGTTATATGAATTCTGTCAGCTGTTATATGAATTCTGTCAGCTGTTATATGAATTCTGTCAGCTGTTATATGAATTCTGTCAGTTGTTATATGAATTCTGTCAGTTGCTATATGACACACTGTCAGCTGTTATATGACATACTGTCAGCTGTTATATGAATTCTGTCAGTTGTTATATGAATTCTGTCAGTTGCTATATGACACACTGTCCGCTGTTATATGAATTCTTTCGGCTGTTATATGAATTCTGTCAGTTGCTATATGGCATCCTGTCAGTAGTTATGAAAAATCCTGTCAGTTGTTATTTACAATTGTGCCAGTGGTTGTATGAATTTTGTCAGTTTGTGTTATGTGTTCTAGGTATTCTCATTGTTCTATACATTATTGCCAACACATATATAATTGCCTGTCGATTGTTATCTGTACATTATGGTAAAATTGACCACTTACCATGTTGTACATATTAGCACCGCCGTGGTTGTATAGATCTAATGTGTAGTTCATACGCTGACCTGTGGAATTAAATTGAATCCAGCCAGTGTCACCATCTATCTCCACCTATAATCAAAAGACCTTATAACACTTTGTTCAACACAAATAAACAATTAAACAATTTTACCTTGAGCATTTCCTAATTAAAACAAAGTAATATAGCGATTTTAGCAATAATTCATAGAGTGGAGGTTAAACGGCTGGTCACAATGCCATACATGATTATTCCGAATGAGGGAAGAACTATTGAGGTGGTACAATTATCATTCTTCTTTTATCACTGTATCCTTATTGCGTTAAATTGTTTATATCGTTTCATCTCCCACAATTCCACAGCCCTAAAAGAGTCTAGCGACCTCTGACCATCGTTTTTTTATATAGTCGTAACGACATTACGGTTGTTAACAATACAGTGTAATAATACGAAAAGAGTCGTATTGAAAAAACAAGAGACGGTTCAATTGTATTCTTGTTTGTCTTCATTAATCTTTGTGTTTACTTACAAATAAATTAATTTAAGGTTTATTTGATGAAGATAAAAAGTATTCAGTCCGTACTGTTAGCTACATGTATTACAGATTTGGGATATGTCAACATGCAGCATATGGTACATAATATCAGAAAATGGATGCATAAAAAGTAATATAGAGACAGTGCGCATCCTTATATTTATAATCGATGTAGATAAGGCGATCAGTGATACACTTATGTTGTACAAAGTCTGGCTTAAGCAGATCTTGGATTACTAATAAAAAATCATGATCTAGGTCACACGTGTTTTAAGGTATGGGCAGAATACTTCAATAAATAAACCTGAAATTAATATATACAAAGGTTTTGAGTTCGATTTAATGTTTGAAATATATTTAAAAATGAACCTATCAGAAAGCCAACTGTACGATAATCGGACCATATGACGGCCATTTTCTTTTTGCAAGATTTTACATGCACTGTTACCAGACTATCTAGCCGTGATCGAAGTTACCGCAAGAAGTGTCTGGTTCACGCGAGACTACCATATGATGGTGGCAATGGCAAGCTTACACCTCCCAACCCACCTCTAAAAGCTTTCATTTACTAGGTGTTTCCGGTCGCAGTTCACCTAAGACCTATAATTTATTTACACCTATATGAGTTAAAGTTAAAGGCAAACCTCTTTCATGTATTGAATGAGCTCCGGGCTGCTCGGTTTCCTGTTGCTTTTACCGACATTGTCCTGCAAAAACATCTTCAGGGCCGATTGTATTAGTCTGCTGGAGTCATTGGCCGCGGCTTGGTGGATGTCGAATTTCCCTTTGCTTTCTCGTTCAGGTTTTACCCATCTAAACGCGAGGATCATACTTCGAGAGTTGTACAGTCCCAGTTTGAAATAATTGTTACCCGACAGAGCATGTAGCGCAGAGGTCTGCCAGAGGTAAGAAAACAATCAAATCATATCGCTGATATAAACATTTACAGATCTTGGTAAAAAAAAAAAAAATTATCTAATGATCAGGATTTTTTTAATGTCAACAGTCAAATTATCAGAATCTTATAAAAACCAACAATCTCATAATCGGGATCATATAAAAGTCAGCAGTCTAATGATCAGGATCATATAAAAGTCAACAGTCTAATGATCGGGATCATATAAAAGTCAACAGTCTAATGATCAGGATCATATAAAAATCAACAGTCTAATGATCGGGATCATATAAAAGTCAACAGTCTAATGATCAGGATCATATAAAAGTCAACAGTGTAATGATCAGGATCATATAAAAGTCAACAGTCTAATGATCGGGATCACATAAATGTCATCAGTCTAATGATCGGATCATGTCAAAGTCAGCAGTCTAATGATCAGGATCATATAAAAGTCAACAGTGTAATGATCAGGATCATATAAAAGTCAACAATGTAATGATCAGGATCATTTAAAAGTCAACAGTCTAATGATCAGGATCATATCAACGTCAGCAGTCTAATGATCAGGATCATATAAAAATCAACAGTCTAATGATCGGGATCATATAAAAGTCATCAGTCTAATGCTCGGGATCATATAAAAGTCATCAGTCTAATGATCGGATCATGTCAAAGTCAACAGTCTAATGATCGGATCATGTCAAAGTCAGCAGTCTAATGATCAGGATCATATAAAAGTCAACAGTCTAATGATCAGGATCATATAAAAGTCAACAGTCTAATGATCGGGATCATATAAAAGTCAACAGTCTAGTGACCAGGATCATATAAAAGTAAACAGTCTAATGATCGGGATCATATAAAAGTCAACAGTCTAATGATCAGGATCATATAAAAATCAACAGTCTAATTATTGGAATTTGGGAGCATGTATTATCAACAATCTGATGATCAGAATCATTGGGAGCATGTATGATCAACAGTTTAATGATCAGAATCATTGGGAGCATGTATGATCAACAGTTTAATGATCAATATTATATAAAAGTCAACAGTCTAATGATCAGCATCATATAAAAGTCAACAGTCGGGATCATATAGAACAATTCTGAGGTCAGATAAAAGTTAACAGTCACGTGACTGTCAGGAGCAACGATGATATATTGAATGAAGTTATAGGTACCCAGTAATTTGCGTCATATAGAAAACCGCAATGATTCTGGCAAGTCAACTGTCTAACTATTTGATATTATACAGAATAATGCCGAAATTGTGACGAAAATCAACAATCAACTGGCACTATACCCCCATACTAACAAACATCAACAGTAAACTAATTGGGATTGTATTGAACCATGTAGAGATGCTTAATTAGTGGTCATTCCAAACAACTGGATCGAATAAAGCAATGATAGGATTAAGACAAACGTAAACTTTCGGATAAACTTAGTAAGACACTAACTCGCACAAAAGTCCTCATCTTTTCACCTGGGCCATGAAATACATGTCAATTTTGGAAAACGCCAACGATTCAAATAAGGGCTCGTATTATACTAGAATGTGTATTCGTTGATGTCATTTAATGTTCTTGTAGAACTTTAGCTATAGTTTACAAAGACATCTTGAGGATTGGATACCGTTAAAATTACAGTTTAAGTTATCCCAGGCTCCACTTCTTTGCACTGTATTGGGATTGTATTGAAAAGCTGTACCACTACTTGTCAAATCCAATCTCCTTATTGAAACAACGTCCTCTATTGACCATACCTGGTCAGCGCTCAAGGCTATTCAGCCTACCTATTGGACAGTAGGATGAAGCAAGATTAAGTCACGTGACGTCGTGATTAGAGAAGATCACGTTCAAACTGACGACATTCGATGGTCATTAAATGTAAACAAAAAAAGCAAATGATAATTCCACCCAATATTTCAGTATGCCAAATGGTGTAAGAGCTTGGTGTCCGCTCGAGTGATAAACGGGTTATACCAACCCGGACCTCAACTCTAAGAAACTAAGTTGTAAGTGGAGTTCATCAGTGTGTCGAGTATTGACATACCGCATGGGTATATGCAGTAGAATCGGGTAACACAAACTGATGTTGAAGAAGATAGAAAAAAGAAAAAGGTACAATGAATAGTTAATTTCCATATCCTATCTCTGTACACATGAAAATGTTATTCACTACTGAGAACGAAAAGTTGAAACGGTTTACTTACTGGTTCAATGAGAATAAAAATACTTTCATCGTCGCTAATCAAATCAAATCGTTTTGCCTGTAAAACAACAAACACAAGAACGGATGAGCCCAAACAATAACATATGTGCATAAGTATGAACGCTATATGTGGTCGCATTTAAGAGCTGTATTGCAAATGACTCCTGAACCAAACGGGCTATGTTAAAATTGACGGAGCTGTAACGTCTACGGTGCCCTCTACAAGAATATCTGTTACGTCTATATCATATATATATAGTTGGATGGTTGCGACGTAAAATATTGTTTTATTGTGTCAAATGTTGCTGTTCAGACTGGTCGAAAACACGACGCAGATTAAAACAAAAAATGGCGTTGCACGATTTCGATTGAAGCCGTGTAATAGTTATGTTGCGCGCAGGATTATAAACCTCTTCACACGAAAATAGCACGTGTGTTGTGAAGCAGAGGGCTGCCGCCACCCCTTTCATAGCGGGTTACCATGTCAGTCCATTTTACTAATAGTGCTCACAGCTGATAATATAAGTGCCATACACCGGACCGAGTACATTGACAAAAGCACTGCATATTTGGAAAGGAACATCAGCTATCGACAATCGCCACAAAATGTTTCGAGCTAACAAATCATTGTCTGTTCAACCATGTAACCTTTGTATGATATTAAACAGGGGTATAGTATTAGTTTATACTATTATTATTTTCTATTTCATTACTATATTCCCAACTGCAGACTGGACGAATTTTAAGTACCATTCAAGTCAGCACAAGTTGGGTACGCATCAAGATGGGTTTTTATGCGTGACCGCCTGGAGCCCAGCTGATTTTGTCACACCAAAAGATACGGGTTTCAGTTCGGAAAGCCTAACTGGGTTCAAGGGGGAACTGACATGGGACAAAGGCTGGCTACAGACAGGTATTGGGAATCCAGTTAGTCTTAAGTGGGGCATTATTGGGCCTGAGCTGGGTTCGAAGTGCGATCAACACGGGTTTTAAAAGGACAACTTCGACTGGCGGCAGTGGCCTACAGTTGGGCCACAGCTGATTTCAAGATGGGCCATAGGTATTTGGGCAACATCCCAATCGGGATGTAAATGGGCCACTTATAGGTTTCCTTAGCGCCACCAATAACCTGTTTGAAGATATTCTCATAACAAGATGTTGATCAGGGTCCAGTGATGAGGCTATAATTGAGAGGTATGTCGCAAGAACATACACCGCACACCAGTCCTGCATTCACTGTACCATTGTTACAGTACATATGATCCCAGGTCTATGTATTCAATGGCTGCACCAGCTTTTAAAATAAGCTTTACACGGTTGCCTCTGGACACTACAAATTAACATGACCTGAAACAGTCTCACACACCCTGTCTTCATCTGGTCACTCCACTAACCGCGTAACGTGTGGATGGCTGGTTCGTTTGATTTGCGTTAAACGCCGTACTTACCATTATTTCATTCATATGCCAGAGTGCCAGCCTAATGGGAAAAGGAAACCACCCTTACGCCACAGGCAACAAACAACGACAGAACGGGACAAATACAGGACAATCGCAAAGCGTCTTTCGAAAATATCACAAGCAGTTTGGCTTCATGTTGCCCCTTAACTCTGAGAGCAGCAGGACAAAATGAGGCTCTTTCAATCCTCCACTATATCAAACGAATGATACAAAGTGATGTTTATGATCTGATGGTGGTAATATAGGGTTATTCACGGTAAAATGAACAATCTTTTGTTATTTAATACAACAGAAATGCGCGTGGAGAATCTATATGGGTTCCAGTTGGTACCATCGCAGGTTGAACACTCTAAACCTACTCAGTGGTCCAGATCGGGCCGGACGAAATCTGATTAGTAACCCATCCAAAACGGCCAGCTCACCAAAATCCCACTTGGATCCCAGGTGGTTTTGCTGGGTTAACTCATGCTTACCTCTAACAGCACATCTCTAATCAAACGATCCTGTTTATCACGGGGACTACAGACAATGATCCGATTCTCCCCCTGAAGTTCCGCAGTGCGAAGCACGCTTTGTAGGAGATGTCGAGTTTCTCGAGAGTTGGTCTCTATAGAGAAGGGTATTAATGAGACCCCGCTGTCAATCATCTGAACCGCCAAGTCTTGACATTCTGTCACAATACAACAACAACTCTACTTCAGTTCAACACAGAAAATATTTGTAAAATGCAATAACGTAACTATTGTTGTACACAACAAATTTGTTTTAAAATTTCCCCACAATTATTCACAAAGCTATCACCCCAATCTATAGCGCACCAAAATACTTTGATCGTCTATTTAATTTAGGAGTCCATTAAACAGGAAGAGAGCAAAACATAGCCATAGCCAACAAATTCACTAAGCGCTAAGTGAAATGTTTGGTGTTTTTTTACGCCACATTTATTAAAGTTTTCTAACTGAAGTACATGTATATTAAAATGCTGTCCAACAGTTGGATATAACAGTAGTATAGTCAAAGCAACTCCCCTCTACATAATCAGGAAGGATTGTACGTTATCAAGTATTAATTATTTTTACGTTGTCAGTAGTGAGGTGCTGATTTGTCTCCGGACTACTATTTATGTAGTCATATTTTGATGCGCGCGTTATCACCTTCATCAACGTTTTCGTCATCGCTGGTCTCGTTCGAATTAGAAGACACCGATGGGTCGTCATTGTAAGACTGAAAGGTTTCTTTTTCTTCAACAGCATCATCTTTAACACCTCCGTTATTTTATTCTACGTATTATATTTTTTTCGGATGCTTGATTAATTTATGACGAATCATATCGGAATTTCTAGGAAAACGACGCTCAAAAAATCACACACAAAAGACATCGTTCGTGTTCGGCTGTATGTTAATGACGGAGGCAGTGCAAGGACATGGACTAGTTAAATGCTCCATGACAAGACTGTTTATCCACGTAACCTTCCGCGCTGGGCGCCTTCGACGCCCCGGGCATGACGCCCCAGAACGCCTCAATAGGCCGCAGAACGACGTCGAGTGATTGGACCCGATGTAAAATGTCGTCATATCTCGGCAACTCTCGCGAGAATCCACGGGAAGCATCACGGGAAGAAACACACATCACCCCATGACAGAACTAGGATCAACCCTTCCTTATCCAGAAGTGCGCGGTTATACCCACCCGCTTCGCACTACCCTATAAGTAACAACCCTTCCTTATGATGTAATAGCAAATGATAGCCCTAATGCATGAATGCACATCGCGTAAAGCATCACGGGACGTTATACAGTCAGCCCTGGGTTCAACCTAAAAAAATGTATCTTTTCCCCAGTTTCCTGTGACGGTGTGGCCGCCATGTTGGTGATG
>JAVFBX010226610.1:0-20797 GCA_034783855.1 Mopalia kennerleyi | reverse complement strand
AAGTTAACATTTTTTTAACAATAGCAACATAGTCCGAACCTGGAACCCCGTTAATCGCTGCTTGCAGCTTTAATTGTATTATTTGTTTCTGTCAAAAATGTGCTAAAACATAAATATATCATATTATTTTCATCTGAAAACAATTGTCACAAGATTAATTTCATTTCATTTATTGTTTGGAGTTTAACGAGTGTTTATGGATATTTCATTTATACTGTGATGTATTCCACCAGAAAAAAAAATACACAAACATAAAAATTGAAGTTTTAATACTCAATTTATGCTGGCCCGCGGGTAAGTACGCAAGGCGACGGATTATCCATTTCACACTGCTCCTTGCCGTATTATGGTGGAATGCCGGAGCCACGTGTTATTAGGCAAGAAAGAGACAGTGTGCAATGGATAATTCGTCATAAGTGAAATACCCTTGAGAACGATGTTTAACCCCAAACAACCAATCATTTTATAGCATTATTCCCACTGATGAGTTTAACAAAGTAGAGTAAACTTACAACTGCAATAAAATATACACATGGATACATGGTATCTTGTATTGCAGTTGTAAGTTTACCCTACAATCATTAAATGCTAACTAAAACCGTAATTATCAAGCCAATGTCAGTGAGTTGCACCAGGTATGGGTATAAATGGCCCCTAACATTTGTATCAATGCTACAATACTGTTGAGGGGTGAAATTCCCGACAATGTGGTTAACTGTCTCCTGGATTTCACAAGAACATTTCAATCTCTAATAATATTGTGCAATTAATTTTAAAATACGATTTTATTATTGAAGGGACATCAATTATTAGTTAAATCAATATAATATTTAGCATTGTATAAATTGATTAATAAATGTAATGTTTGTTTAATTACGTTTGCTGGGGAGGATGAACAGATGGAGAAGGTTCTTTCAGAGAGCGGTTCAGTAAGATTGGTGAACTGAGATCGTTATTTTTGAAGTACCAATGATGACCATGACTGCAACAGCATCACCTCTGAGCAGGAAGAGAATCATGCGAAAACTGAACTTTAAACCATCAAGAGAAGTTATAATGGATTCCTCAGACAGAAGAAATATAAAGATAACTTTCCATTCAATATCTTCATCGACACAAATCGCTGATATATTTGAATGGCTTAAAACGGGGTTAGAAGCTCAGAAGGAAAGCTTTTCTCGTCATCTTCTGCCCTGCTCTTCTATCAACGACTGTGCTAAAATCTATGCTGCCTTTATTGCTCACTTTAGGCCTGGTTTTATACATATACATATGTATCACAACAAAACAAATGAAGCTGTAAAACAAAGTATTAGAGAGGACATGGCCAACGCTCCAGCCAGTATAAGAATAGTTATCTGCACCAATGTTGCTGGTATGGGTGTTAACTAAAAGAGTGAATAATGGCATACATGTTGGCCTGCCAAGAGAAATGGACACTTCCATGCAGCAAATGGGAAGGGATGGTCGTGACGGTTCCTTTGCACATGAATTTATCCTATTCAAAATGAACAAAAATCACTTGAACAAAACTGAATCTGATCTTATTCGTTTTGCCCGAGACACAGAATTGTGTAGGCACATCCTTATATGCGAGTCTTAAATGTGTAAACATGTACATCAGAAACTAAATTTAGTATAGTAGTTGGTACATCATTGTAGGGATTGCCCAGACCCTTGATTGGTGAAATTGTGAACAAGTGTTCAGTGCTGCTTACACCTATGGATGTGATGATCCACACATCATGTTGGTCCTTCAATGTCGCATCATTAATAGTAGAAATACTTGATTATGTGTTTGGTGACAAGGAAATGTACAATCTTGACGAAACTGATGAAATGTTAAATGATTCAGATCACTAAAACTTTATTCATTTTTATGCCAAATAAAGTCAAATATGCGTACATTATATGCCAGTATTGCAGTAACATCTTATTCACAAAAGTTCTTTTATATTTTTTTGTAGGTTACTCAACTAAACATATGTGCTTTAAGGAATATATAAATATATAATGGAGATTATATGCCTCAATAGGTTCTGGTTTGCATTTATTAATTTTTTGATAATTGTTTCCTCGCAGTTTTTCACTGTAGGGGCAATGGAGTCCCCTTGAGTACGATGGACATAATTCTGTGAACGGTACATCGAAGTAGGATTAGTAAGCGCACTGGCTAACCACAAAGCTGCAGCTGAGGGCCATCCAGTGGAATTTTAATGACTTAACTTACCCTCCGACATTTTGACATATTGTTCCATTATTTCCTGAGCTATCTTGTGCAAAAATCTGTATTTGACGCTGCTGCTACTAAGAGAACCACAAAGCTGCAGCTGTGGGCAATCCAGAGGAGTTTTAATGACTAAACTTACCCTCCGACATTTTGACATATTTTTCCATTATGTCCTGAGCTATCTTGTGCAAAAATCTGTATTCGACACTGCTGCTGCTAAGAGAAGGTATCCTCTGGTTCCAAACCCAGTATCTCCATACATGCGCCCACCACATACCCATCAAGGGAATCTTGAAGGAAAGAATAATGAACCCTGTATGGAATTATGAAGAGATAGTAAAATCATGGCAGATGCTTTATATATTTTACGCTATCATTACGGTTATTTCACTCTTGTGAAAATGTTTCAGCCTATTGAATGCAAAACCATCTTTCAAGTATCTGTCAAAAAACAATGACCAAAAATAGCTCTACTAGATCTTGTGGCTGGTCAGTATGAGTAAGTTCAAGTCCATAGTGTTTATTAAATTCTTAAATTTAATTACACACCTGTATCTCGCAACAACTTTATTTGCACCATGAACAATGACCCTCTTCAAAACATTTCGAAGGTGATAAAGAGTCCCAGCATCTTGCGCAGATGAAACCTTTTAAAATTGTTGGCATATAAACTGAAACATAAACTGAAAAATTGTCATTTATATTCATCCTATTTTTTATGAAACAGCCGCTATCCAACAATATCTTTGGTAAGTCTAAAGTTTATTAGTTACAGTTATATTATACAGCTTGGAGGGCCTCATTAAAAGTGGATTTGCATTAACCGAAGAAAAAGTTGAATTTAAATATTGATATCTATTTCAAAAACTTAATCACACCAGCACAGATGTGTAGATTAATTAAAACAGATGAATCAACTCAGACTAACTGACACCCCGATGACACTTTAAAAATAAAAAAATAATTCATCATCATGGTTTCCAGATAAACTCTAAGAAACATTTTTTTGTACATTTGAATATTTTTGATAAACCGTATGCTACTGTTTATTTAAGACCTGGAGCGCTAGTCCTTGTAGGCCAGTGAGTTGAATTTTCTCAACATGACCCCAGATATCTAATGAAGTGGAAATTCATGCAAAGGAAAACATAAAAAAAAGAAATCAGAAAAAAAATCTTAATTAGTTGCAAACCGAGCAAACTGTTTCAACTGGGTTAAATGCAGAACAGATGAAACTATACCAGGCAGATATTCATCATTCTGTGCAGACCCCCTTAACAGTGAATGATTCCAGTTAATCTAGTGTGATATCTTGGACTATTCAACATAGCTAGTTGAGCAGCATCTGCTTGCTTATTTGTCAGACAATCACCTCCAAATATCTTTTTCTCAGTAACACATGGTTGGTCCCCTGTTTGGGGAATGTAATTAAAGTGAACATGCTCGAAAATGGCTATTGTTTCATCTGACTTATTTTCGCTTTTGTCCAACAAATCCAGAACAGTATAGTCACATTTCTAGAGGTCTCCTTCTCAAATAGATGAGCAATATAATCAGCCAGATATGATTTTAAACTCTGAAGGCACACCACATACTTTACAAGAATATGCTTGATGTGATGGATGAAACTTTCTTCACATTTCCCACACTCAATCTGGTTTGGGACAAATGTAGCATTCTCGATTTTCATAAAAACTGCTATAGGGCAATTATCTGGGAGATCGGGAAAAAATACTCGCTTTTTCACACCAACCATAAGAAAACAATGTCAGCTTTTTCGGTTTCTTTCTTTGCTTATTTGTGAAGGAGTTCTTGTGATGTCAATAGTATCCCCAATCACATCAACAGCATGTGACATACCTATTTTCCTGTCTTCCATTTCACTGATGCAGAACATTTCTTGGACAACTGTTTCATGCTTCTACCGCAGTACCTTTCTCTGTCTGTTGACACTGCTTGATGACACATATATACTTTTTTTTATTTAATATCTGTATTGCCTACAACAGATAAGTCAACGGTATTTCAATTATATGACGACGGATTGTCCACTTCACACTGTTCCTTGCCTTATTACGATGAAAATCGAAAGGAAACCTCGTAAAAACCTGCCCACCAGTTTCTGGAGCCACATCGTTTGACTCACTATTTTACTTTATGGCCGGCAGACGGACTCGATCCCGTGAACGGTATATCGAAGTGGGATAAGTAAGCGCATTCGCTAACAACCTAGCCACGGCAGCAGACAATACTCCATTAATCAAATGTAAAATGTTACATATGTTTTTATCTAATGATATAAATCATATTAACCAACCAATTCTACCTTGTCAGTTGCTCCACAGTGTTCTAATACTTGCCCCATGATGTGCTGTATCAAATACAAGTTGCGGTTCCTTGAAAAGAGGCATATGGCAGCAGTCACAATGATTGAAGTCGTGGAACTACCAGTTAAACAGCACAGGATTTTGTAAAATTGTTTTCAATTCCACATCAATCAAACCAAATTGAATTGCTCGCATGCTCTCTGGGTTTATTCTTCTTAACAAACTGGGTTTGTTTATCGAGCATAAACTCTTACACTCTGTGTTTAAAATCTCCAGCAGATGGTCTATCACACTTGTTTTCTGGTCAGATCTAAGGACTTTCATAGCAATGCATCCAGCAATGGAGGAAACAATGCTCTTGTTATCAGCAGTTGTTACCACCCTTGTCCTGTCTTCACACCTTCACACGGTGCTGTACCTGAATGAAATGAAGTATGGAGGAATATATGTTGTTGAGGTTGGGCCGGTGTTTGGCAATTTGTAGTGATTCTTTAATTTTCAGTTTGAAGTCTGTGCGGCTTGTTTCTAAAATAGTAGAAATGCTTAAATTAGGGCTGTGACCTGAAGAGAGGCAATGTTGTATAATTCTCAGTCTGCCAATATTTAATACGATTGAAAACTGGTGAAAAAAAAAAACTCGTGAAAAGCATCCCTATAATTATTTGTTACATAAAATGAGTAATCCATCCATTAAATGACCGAATTGGTGAAGGATACCACATAAGGTTGACATGTAACTTTAACTACCTGTACCAACACTATTACATCAACTTACCATGCCGTGGCTAAATAAAATACTGCTTGCAACCCTCGTGTATTTTCTTGAAATTGACAATAAGGTTTTTTTGGATTTTCTTGGAGTAGGTGTTTTAGTATTATATTTTTCTTTTTAAAAGTTCCTTTGTTGGTGTTGCTGTTGTAAATTTTTGTTGAGAGGAAGAAAGATTAAATTAAACTTGAGTATAGACCTATGAAGTACATTATCTCAAATGTTTCCATTCATTTTCTCTCCTGACTTAATTTAATTTAATTAACACATCACAGTGAATTGATATGTAGATGTCTATAAAGACATGGACAATGCATCCGTCATCTATCAATGAACTGGCGAACAGTTAAAGTTAATAAGATATAAAGATATAAATACTGGTATTTAAAGTTACTCATTGTGACCAGCACCAGGAAACCAGAGGTTATTTCATACTTTTAAGGATGTGTGAAATGTAGTTTACCATGCCTGGGAGGTGTCACTCTGACGGTAGCTCTATTCAAACTCAGTGCCTCGTTTACACTTAGTGGAAATCTTTTTTGTTCACATCAGCAGCGAGATGATTACAGCCTTCTCCTAAAATTGTAACATACAAATACTGACCAGTTTTTCATTCGAAATTTAATATCCTATCAAAAACTCACATTTTAATAAATTTAAAATCAATATCATCAGTTAATGAATTTGCACGCCAAGGAGCAATCTAAACAGCGCATATATAGCAAGTATATATGTATATCCCGGTACCGTCATTACACATATCCCTTACGAGTAGAGGCTGCATCTCAATATACACACACGTGGTACCCATCAAATAGTTCTGACGGATAAGACTAATAAAAATTGGAAGAAAAAAAAACGCATTATGGGAGCTAATAAACATTGATCGAATAAATAATAACAAATCAAGCCATCCTTACCGAACGTAGTTTGTCCAGCCGATGTTGAAGATCAAAATCTATTTTGCTGATCTTGTGTAGTTTAGTGTAGCATGCTAGGCAGATATGGCGTAATCATTATCGGTGGGGGTATAAGCCAGAACTTCAGCAAGCTGTTTTAATACAGCAAACGCACTTGAAAAGATAAGTCGACGCTTGTTCGGAGACAAAACATCATCGCAGATACGACAAGTGATATTTTCCGTTATGCTTGTTTACTGTTAATAGCGGAAGTCATTGGTAAACTCCTTTTTGATTGACCTACGTGTTTCTACCATAGTCAAATGAATTGTTTTGCCACGTTTTCCTTCGAATTACAGCAAGGTATAGTAATGTGGAAGTCTCGTCTTACACATTCTGACCTTTGTATAGGAAGATGATAACCGGCGAGAACTGGTCTCTTTTATGTAAGTAAAAGTGTAACGAAGTCAGTTATGTATGGGTATGTGGGTTACTTTATGGTCAAAGGGCGATTATTAGGTACGGTCTCAAATATCCAAGGGTGATAACTCTAGAGTAATATCCTCACATGTTAATAATGTTAATATCCCTGTTAATTTTTGATTGGTCCTGGATGTCCCGATTTGAGCAGCTGCTGTTCGCCATTTTACCCCCAGTAAACCACATGGGTACATCCATCGATCTTAGGTTTTTTCTCTCCCCAGGTAAGAACACTAAAAGCCATTGTAGCTAAGCATGTAGTCTGAAATGAAGGTAGTTCCAGGTAGCGATATATCTAGTCAAATGAGCATGTCGTTCCTTTATATTTGTTTAATTACTGTGCTATATTCAGTGAAACGGGTAAATGCCAAGGTCACGATGTGCGCGTATCTAAGTGTATACGCTACTGTATTTTAAACTTCACGTGTTCATTGAGATAGTTTAGCATAAAACTGATATGACTTGTTACATAGTGAAAGGTTAGAGATCCGGTTAAAACTGTTCGAAATAGTTCGTTCATTAAGTTAAAATTGAACAACAAATTACAATACATTGATTTAATACTTTTGATCGTTTATTCAATAAGAAATGATTCATCAAGTCATTAACTGTGTTCAACTTATAGTCAAAGGGAACGTTTTATTCAAATATTTACATCAGTACAGAGTTATAACTGATAAGGTAGTTAAAACCTAATTCGCCAAAATAACGAGGGAATATGTGTAATTGTGTACTGGAATGTTTTAATTACACAGATAAGTCTGTTGAAATATTATTTAGAATTGATTGATAACTCGATTCAAACATACTTTTTCCAGAGTTAATCCGTTGCAAAGCCAAGTGTTAACATTAGCGATCTAATTATTGAACTGTACCAAATAGTTGTGTCAATATTGTGATGAGTGGCTGTTCGCCATTTTACCCCCAGTAAACCACATGTAACATCCATCGATCTTGTGTGTTTTCTCTCCCCAGTTACCGGCTTATCACGTCCAGCCTAGTAGTACAAGGGCAACAAAAGTGCGTCTTTTCTAATGACAGTTTATTTCTACACGGTTAGGCTTATACCGTGCTGTGCCGAGTTCAATAGATTGAACATGTCAGCCTGAATCGTAAAGGGGTCTACAGCCAGCAACAAGTAAACTTTTTGAGAGTGATTCATGTCTTTAATGCATGTTCGCGTCGGACAATAAACTTTTATAAATCTTTTACTTAGGTTTTGTATTGACACAATGAAAGGCCACTTCCTTGTTAAGAGGATATGAATGCTCTATGAGCTGAATAGCCCTTATTGATGTGGTACCCAAGTCTTTGTGGTTGTTGTTCACCGGAATAGAACCGGAACGGTGATTATGAGGTTTCTCTTTGGAAGTCATATAGCACTGAGTATGACATTAAATTGTTCACATATAAAAATAAACAGATTTATCACATACGCTAGGGCGTACGGAACTGGATAACGGCAAAGTAGTTCTTCTAAAGTTGACAAAATATTGTACATTAATCTGGCCTACTCATCAGCTCGTATATATCAACTATGTACTTGATTGTTTGCATTTCCCTCTACGAAGTCATTTGAAAGCACGCTTTTATCGAATGGAACTTTTAACACCTGAAACTCGTCTCGCAATAACTGAACAGCAAACAATCGTAGATAGTCCTTACCTCCACATGTGATAGGTAAACAGTACATACAGTCAGAAAAGATCGTAATAAAAATTTATGACCATTTCAATCTCCTAGTCGCCTATAGATTTCCTTATCCTGTACGGAAAAATAGCTATAACCGTACATGTTATGCCTTGGAAACAAACGTTTATCCCAACTTCAAATTTCCACATCTGCTTCTCCATAAGTTAAACAAGCAAACACGCAAATACACCCCGTAATGATGGATGCGTCCGGTGAAGCTGAGAGTTATCTGGCAAGACCAAATCTGTCGTCTAATGGGGATTTTAGGACAGAGTCTGTGTATTACATAAGCTGAGAGGGGTAATATAATCTGTACTATAGTGTTCTCCTGTGAATAAATGCATAGTTGATAAAATATCAGACTGCTGATCAGAACCTATATGTGAATAATGAGACATTATGGCTTTGTGAGATATAGGTCAAGCGTGGCCCCTTTCAATCTAGACCACTTTAACCGAATGATCAACAATTTCTAAACGTCTATAGTGTAGTACACCTCACTGCCTTGAACGAGGTGATACACATATTGTATTGGTGAGTATATAACACATACTTTACACAAAATCAAGAAGAATGCTCGGTAATTCTTAAATACTGTTTTTATATGCCGCTTTCAATTTGAAACACAAGGAATCTTTATTCTTCACAAAATGTTCGATGGCTCCAATCTTACATCTTTAATGGTTGTCGTTAAATGCTTATGTTATTATAACTCTCTGATAGCCGTACTTTTAAAGCCATTATGGAATTCATTACGATTCACTAGATTAAGTGATAAGTATCATTCAAACCCATGTGACTGACAGCAAGTATTAACATAAGCCGTACAGTCATGATGGCTTAGCCCATATTGTCATGCTTTTGCATTGTCTTATTGTTTTACATCTTATTTTGTAATCTCACCTTGGTAGAGGCACCCCAACAAATGGCTCTCTTACCTCGATTGTGGGGAGGCATGGGGATAAATTAATTACTGTTGGCAAATTTTCTACGAAGAACAAGTATAAATAAAGCTAGGAAAATTAGAAAAAAACTTCAAATATGAGTTTATCATAATCCTTAACATGTGCATTATGCGTTTTTGTTATTTTCTGACAAGGTTAACAAGATCTTACCATGATGTAGTACAACTCCTTCTTTTCTATACACATTGCTTAAGTTATTGGCAGTTCAAGGAATCTTTCCATCCCGATTTTTCGCTATATAATTAACCAGCTTGGTAGCAAAGATTCCATGCTGTTGTTTGGTGTGAGCCATTGTAGCTCATGCGTGAGTTTGGTCGGGTAGAGATTGTAAATCAATGACCTGTATAGTAGATGGATTCATGTTGATGTGGTAGTACTATTTCCTCGGACACGTGACCTCGCAATGAATAAACACAGAGGTTGTAGCGACTTAATCTGAAGTATTTATTGCGAGATAAACAAAAAGTGCATTTTTTCCTATCGAAAAACTCATTTAATTCAAACTGTCTAAATATACTTACTTCACAATCAGCAACCGGACTCTACGGAAACGGACGAATAAGAATAATACCGAGTACCTGATTTTATGGGGATTGGACTTGGATAAAGCCAAGCTTCATATCGCTGTATATTGTAATCTCAATTCAGAACATCTATAATCATAACGTTGTAGGTAGAAATATCATATTGGATTACGATATGATAAGAATTCGTTTTGATTCTTGACGCCCATTTCATTGTGTAGGATTGACCTGCCATGATATCGAATCAACAAGTATCCATGTATATATTTTCTTGGAGTCGTAAGTACACTATATGTTGTGTTGATATGTCTTTTCTTACAAAATGAATCTCAAAATGAAATGTCATGTCCAGAAATAAACTGAACAGAGAGATATGAAGGTGGAACCCAGAAGCAGCTGAAAAATAGAATATCTCAGTACCGTAATACAAACTCTAATGTGAAAGACAAAATAAGTGACAAAATGTTACTTATAATACCAACTTCACTTGTCATTCATTTTCAATATATTTTTTTGTTTCTTGTTTTACAGCCGAAAATTATGCATGGCGCAGAAAATCTAAACAGCATACAATTCACATCCGTAGGTGGATCTTAATAATTTTGCAGGCTTATTTTCTGCATCTGTAACATTTTCACTGTAACTGGTTGAAAATTGCAAGATTTGCTGGATTATGACAGAGGTTCGACGGCGTGACTGTCACAAGCGAAATGTTGTACATTAAGTTTGACTCGTTGCTGTAATTATTACATTATTTTATTTCAGAGCCATTCTTATAATAATTGAGGAGTGCGGAGTTCATATCATTATGATTAACAGAAAGACGTAAGTGTGCGATTTAATTGGTCAATTTCCATCACATATTGTTTCGTATCAGGCACCAAAAAAAACTTAGCAATCCTTTAATTTTAACATAGAATAACATATGGAAAAACGCATGTGATCAAAAACTCAACGTCTGCTTACGTATATTTCTACTCCCTGTGTGTCAAACGTTTTGAAAATTGAACAGATAAAGAATTGATGAAAGAGAAGCTGAATTAATTCTGCGAATACAAAAAAAGACAGCAAGAGGGTAACGAACACACTGAGGGTATATCTTCCCGAAAGAAAAGAAGATAAGACTTTGCGAACCTTTTCCAGGAAAGAATGGGAAAAATTCTTTCGCCTTTTTATTTTGATGCGAGGAAATGTCTGGATAATTTGTATTAGTAAATTCATCCTGCATTACAACCCCCTGTTCACATTTCTAAGCTCTTGTCAGGCTACCAATCCAAGGCGTATCTCGAGATAAATATTCATGTAAAAAATTCAATTTGAACCATTGTAAAGATCAGAATGCGATCTAGTTAATGATGCATTATTTCTTTAGTTAGTCCTTGAGTCTTTTTTATGTTTTCTTGTATTTGACATTTTTATAAGACTTTCCAAGGAAGGATAGACAAAATAATCCACTTGGATCGCTCTAATTTAAAAAAAAAACGAGGCACCGTTTACTAGTTCAAGGACAATTTTTACTCGATCAACTAGCTTATTGAGTCTTATTGTTAATGCACCTTGAGAAATAAATCAGGAAATCAGCAGACTTTTTGCACTTACTCATTTTGTAATATGTTTACAAATAATTATTGCATTTTCGCCACATTCACAGACATGTAATCCTGAGTATTCTGGCTTTCCAAAAATATTTGTATATACGGTACAGAATTATATTCTTCTGCATTAGAGACTAAATGCAACGGGTGTTCTCAAAATCGACCAAGAAGACAAGCAAGATCTTAATTGATTGTTGTGGTACACTCTTAGAAAAAAAAGTTATATGCGGAACCAATAAGGGTTCTTCCGCGTATGACTGTTGTGGAACCATTTACTTTTCGCCATTGGATCATTTCAAAACGGTTCTATATAGAACTATAAAGAGTTCTCTCCAAGACATCAATTGATGTATGGTTGCACGCAAGAATACTTTTCCAGGGGTTACTAAGCCGATCTACAAATATAAACCCAATTGAGTATCATTTCATAGTATTTTATTTTTATGGAACCGTATAGAATAGTACAGAGACTGAGAGTGAGTTATTTCGTTTGATCATTTCATTTTGTTTTATTAAATCAAAATACACGACGAAAAATACATATTGTGTTTTTCACGTAATATTCACTTTTACAAACCAAACATTAGCTGAACAATCGGTGGTGTGTCAAAGTATTTACAATTATTGTCACAATACTGTTTTCGCTTTTGGTAAAACATACAACTCAATTTGTTATGAAATAATTAAATAGTTTGCAACCACTGTAAAATACGACTTACAATGTAACTAAGACATTATATATGTCTTCACACAATCATTAATTATCATCCTTGTATAAATAACCTCAGTAGAAGCAGCATTAGTATTACAAGTATAATGCCTTTATCAATAATAAGCATTAACATACCAAACAAAGGATTTGACAAACACCATGATCTTTGTTTGCAGAAAATTGATCTTTATTGGTGTTAATTGTCAAAATAAAAAATAACAAGATGTATACATTAACTACTTACATCTTATCAATCGGTTTACAATAACTTAACTAGTTAATCTCAAAGATTTTGGGAACAATCATTATCGAGAGAGAGTAGGAAGGGCTTTAGTCAAAATTATCTTGACTGTCGTAACTAGCCCAGAGAGTGTGTGGTGAATCACATTGCATTTTTCCAGTTTAGAGGCAGATGCTCTTAAAATAAAGCCATTCTGTTTAAGTTTGTGAAAAACAGAGCATCTGCATCTATGCTGAGCATCCGCCATATTACCAAACAGCTGAAATGTTAAAAAAAAAATTATTTTCAATCACTGGTTTACTCTGACATTATAATACAACGTTTTTATAATTCAATTCTAGGTACACCAACTATTCAAATTGGCCATTATCGCTTTGTCCAGAAATGTTCACCATATCAGGTTGTGTGGAAATCATTTCTGGACTGTAAATATTGCTTACTTACTTACTTATAATTACTATTTTTTATTTCTTATTTACTCATTTTTGGCAACTATTGATTATTTACATATTTCTGGCTTATTACTATCTTATTTATTATTATTATTATTTTTTACTTTCTTTCTTATTTACTTAATACATACTTATTTCTTACTCATTTACCTATTGCTAAATTATTACTTATGACTTTATTATTTACTAGTTCTTTGCTTATTTACTCCTCCACTTCCTTATAACAACTTTTTTTCATATTACTTACTTCATTGTTCAGTACTTATTTACTCATTTATTGACTTATTTCTTACTTGTGTACTATTACGTACTTTTTAAATTAATTTACTTATATAATTACTTATTTCTTTACTTACTCATAACTCTATTTTTTCTTACTTATTACTTCCTTATTTCCATACTTACTTTTTTCCTTTATTGCTGATCACTTACTCGCTACTTAATTTTTCCTCATGTATTTCTTATCGAAATATATTGACAGTTTACATTATAACTTACTTACTTGTAACTTACTCATTCATGGCTTACTTATTTCTTACATATTTCATATTTACTATTTCTTTATATTTTGTTACTTATTTCTTATCTACTTATTACTTATTTCTTTTTTACTTATTTCTGATTGATTAATTTATTTCCTATTTCTGATTTACTTATTATGTATTTACCTATTTACTTGTAACTTATTTCATATTTACTAATTACTTATCACTTACTCATTTCTTATAACTTACTACTTATTTACTTACTTTTCTGGCTTGTTGGTCAATAACAAGACCGTATAAATACGATTTTTAGTCCAATAGAATCTCATACAGACTCTAAGTATGTGCTCTCGGTCTTCTGCATTTGTAGGAGAGCTGTAAATAAAATAATATATTTTCAATTGTTTGTGCCTGTCTGCATGTTTTACGGGTTTAACGAAAGATTTAACTCTTTCAATTTCACTAATTCAATTATAAACTTACTTTTTTATCTTTATTTTATTTCAATGAAGTAAATTTCCATCTCTTAATTTGTAATAGTTCGCATTTTAATGAATCGCTTGCAGCTATATGTACTTTACGGTGGCAGCAATACGAAAAAAATAATTAGCATGATTTTTTTTGTTGAAAATGCCTTCCAAATATGTTATCCCTGTTTATTAAACTTCGTTTGATTTTCTGTTGTAGATATTTGTGTGCGGGCTTTGGATCAGTTCTGATCTTACTTCTGTGGATGCAACTTAATTCAAAATTGCCAACTAAGCTGAAGTCAGGCCAGAAATGTACGGAACAAAGACTGGTTGCTTTCGTTAAGGTTCACAAAGCCGCCAGCACAACAATCACTTCAATATTACAACGATTTGGGTACACAAGGAATTTAACATTTGCTTTACCCAAAGATGACGCACATCATATTGCACTTTTTCAAACTTTAAACCCAATTAATCTCATGCCGATTCCAACTGGATCAGTTTATGAAATAGTCTGTCAACATGTTGTGTTTAATAAAGAGGCCTTTAACAGATATCTTCCGCGCGGTATACACATTATAGCAGCCGTTCGAGAACCAACGGAAAGATTCGTGTCTGCATTCTTCGGTTTTCCTGCGTACCCTAATCGCGTTAAAAAGTTGAGCTATTCTTCCAACGAAGACCCAATTCCATTGATGAGAGAATACTTGGCAGATCCAGAGCGATATGAACCTAACAAATATAAAAATGGTTCTTTAATATGTAACAGAATGTCATTTGACTTGGGACTGCCAAAGGAACAATATAGAAACGATTCTTATGTCATGGAATATATCCATATGCTTGACGACAGCATGTCTTTTGTCTTGGTAGCAGATCGTTTTGATGAATCCTTAGTTATGCTCAAACGAAAAATGTGTTGGTCTACCAAAGATATAGTTTACTGGTCACAACATCGTAAACTTTACAAGAAACCTGAACTGCCGCCCGACATTACGGAAACTCTCCGAAAACTGTCTCCGTCTGATTTCAAAATTTACGAATATTTTAACAATAAATTGAGCTACATGTCGTCAGCAGAAGTCCGACTACATGAAGAAGTAACAGAATTCCAGATGATTTTGAGAAAAGTGTCATTATTTTGTGACCCGTCGAAAAAACAAACTGCTGTCTTTCATTCCAGTGCTACAGAAGTTTCTGATGGATTCACCTTCGTTCAACAGGACTGTCAGTTATTAACAATGATTGAAAGCGAGTTTGTAAAAACACTTGTAAGAGCTCAAGTTCCGAAGGAAAAGCAAAATGAATTCAAAGGCTGGAATGACCATTAACAACTGAATAGTGTCACAAGTAAATTGATAAGGAGGCTACAAAGTCCAAACTCCATGGAAAGAGAATTACATTTGATGCCCTCTTCTATACTAGGTTGCTCAAGAGTACACTGATTGATGATATTCTTACTTCATGATACTTAAAAATAACGCCAATCAACACCCATGTGATCATACACGACTTTAGAAACACATCCATAGCGACTTTTCGCATGTTCAACTATGGTAGATATATAGAGGATATAACGTACTGAAATTTGAATACCATTAATTTGACTCGAATATGCGGTTAACGAGATTGTGATGGAGATCAACTGTGCCTTAGTTACCAAGGGTTTGTTGCACTTTCGATTGTTGGAGATCGTAATGGAAGGAAAATATTTCTCATGTGTTTTGAATAATTATTATATTAATAAGCAATAAGCTTCCTTCGGATCGTGTTTACCCACAACATCATCCCATGGGATATAAATAAGGTAAATGAACGTAATAGTGTGTTTATTAGACATGTCCTGGTTTAGTTCATTGGTTTTACTGCTGCTTGGGATAGGTTAACTGAAATGAAATATCAGTTAACCTACGATTAATATAGTCTCGCGTGAACCAGACTCTCCCGTTAACTTCGACCATGTTACACCATACCTATCGATTTATTTACTAATAAATTACTTTGGGTTATTATTTGTTGAAATGAGAAGGTATTCAGTCCGTACTTGAAAACACGTCGTGACCTAGATCATTATAGCAAATAGCCACGAGACCCACAAAGAGGCAGGGGACCAAGCGAACGACGTTATATACATGTAGGTCAGTGACTAAAAAAATACGGACTGAATCCTTTCCAATTTCTAAAAATAAAACCCGGAAGTAATTTATTTGTAAATAACTTGATAGGTTTTGGGTTCGAGTTTTTAAAAAAAATAACGTATGGTGTTACCAGACCCTTTTGTCGTGGTCGAAGTTAACGTGAGGGTCTGGTTCACGCGAGACAAAGATTCATATAACAGATAGTATGGTGTCTTTAGGGTAAGTTATAAAGATGTTGTCAATTAAAGATGCCGAGTTGGTCAAAATTCGAGTCGGTTTAGTAGTTTTCTGGACAAAAATGGAAATAATTGACTTAATGTTTCTAGGAAGGTTTTGGTGGGCAAATGGGCGTTTGTTTCGACGAGATCTATATTGAAATCCCCCATTGAGGTGCAATATTTGTCAGATTTCATCCTATTTAATATTATAGCTTTGTCGGCTCTAAGTCAGCTTTCGGATATTCCTATAACAGAAAAAGACAATGTAGATTGGTGATCAATGCTTTTATTTCCAAATTCTGGCAGTGAGATGTAGTGTAGAAAAGGGTTTTATTTGATTGACAATTAAAATACATAAAATTGAAATTGTCTAAAAACATGATTGCCACCTCCCTGGAGTTACTGGTATACTAAGGAAGAAGCAACATTTGTGGATACACTGATTTTGACGTACGGTTCAAAAGACTGTAAAATGAGTGTCTTGGAAACTACACTTATTTCAGGGTTTTTTTTACTTTAGTAATGAAATACATCTCTTAGTTTGAAATCGCTATCCAGGCCTTTCCTATTAAAGGAATCTATTTTCACGATTTTTTCCATTGATATTGATACACAACATACCGGTTTACCGGACTGCTATTAATACCCTCGCACAACACTGTACATTCCATAAATTTAAATTTTTAAAAGAGAATGTTAGTCAATAATTACATTCCATAAATTTAAATTTTTAAAAGAGAATGTTAGTCAATAATTAACTCGTAGACACAACGCTGAAATATTTAGAATCTCAAAATGCACATGTATTTTATACTTGGCGATATCCGCTTCGGGTCTGCCAGCTTCCTTGGCCACTGGTCACCAGAATCCTTAAAAAACAAGCGGCATAACTCTTAACGTAAATGTCTGATAATATTACTCCCACATTTCTCCCATTTGGGTAAGCTTCTGTAAGGTTTAGTAATATAATCATGCTACCTAATGTTAGCGCTCTTTGGATTATTCTTAGGGACCCCTCAACCCGTGCAATCTATTTTATTGCGAAGCCTTAATTTTGCCTGTTACGGTCAAAGGGAGATAATAAGTGACCCGAGGAAATTATAAAATTAACAAGACTTAATTGTACAGTATATACAATAACATTACAAGACCAACAAACACGAAAAGCCAGCAAATCACAATATTAAGCTTAAATGATCATTCACTGAGTTTTTTTTAAGAAATGTCGACAAAATTCCTTTTGAACAATGATATGGATTTTATATTTTTTACAATTATGTGGCAATCTATTCCAGACCTTAGGACCTTTAATTTGTAATGTTAAACGTAACAAATCATAACGATACAAGGGGCAGTGGAGATTAACAGAGGACTGAACAGTTGACTAAGTAGCCCAGAACTTTTGGAATACTACCTGACACAAGTTTAATTAAAGAGGGTCGTACAGAATCTATTCCAGCAGAACAATGTTTAAGATTAGATATAACAGAAAGAACTTCAGCACAAGTGTTATTTAGATCAAAGTCTGTATTATTTTGATTTTTAAGATAATCTTTAAAGTTGGTATCAGATTGAGGTAATTTATCATCCAGCTCCGAAGCAATATTTGTAAGATGCTTATTAACCCCATATGCAATTAATTTATGGCCTGGTGTGTCAATTCCATTTATAAAGAATTTGTTTGCAGATTTACAGGAAGGTTTCTTGTTCAGTGATTCATTTAAAACTTCCCAAGTCCCTTTATATCATTATCTACTTCAAGAAATCTGTCCTGATAATTGTTATTTTTAACTATTCATAAAATATTTTTTAATTTATTGCTATAATGTTAATAGGCTGTATTAGATTGTAGGCCTAGTTAATTGTTGATTGAATGTTGTCGAAAAAGTCGGAATTTGTTTTTTCAATAATTAAATTAAGAATGCATTTTAACACCCTAGGCTTTTCAATTTTTTGTTTTACTTTTGTATTTGTAATAGAAAGAGGAAAACATCTTTCATATTTTTTAAGAAAGTCATGATTAAATTTTCCATAAGCACTGTTCACATTATTAGCAGCTAACACTTCATTCCAGTTATGATGCTCTATTTTCCCTTAAACTGTGTTTTTTCTCCTCGGCAAGACGCCTAAAACTATACACGATCTCATTGGCTGGTTGGGCTTCAGCAAATAAATTAGAAACATGATACGCAGATAAATGGTCGTTTATATCATTTGATATAATCCCAATAAGATACATCATTTTTATAAAAATGCAGAAATATGTTATGAATCAATGTTGCAGTATGAGAAGTTACTCGTGTTGGACGGGTTAATTTAGGGAAATGATAATCACTGTGCAGGTCTTATAATAATTCCTTATAGTCCGGGAGCAGAGACGTTTAACCCTGCATTGTTGTTTTAAGTTTTTTTTACTGTTGATGTTGGTAGCTAAGGCTCTATACTTTAAGAAACTGCTTTATGACATGTTGTCACCCTTGATCAATTTGAGAAATTCAAGATGGTGTCCAAGATGGCCGCCCTGACACATAAATGACCATAACTCCCTACCTGTTCTTCATAGGAAGGTGTTTTTGTCTCTATACCCCGGTTTTAGGGGTCAAGCTATACATTAGGACCATGACACTTTCTGATATGGCCAGGAGAATATAAATAGGGTTCTCTAGCTTTTAACTTAACTGTATGAACCAGGAGAATATAAAAAGTGTTATTTAGCTTTTAACAGGATGTCATTTGACTTGGGACTTAACTACTTACTCCAAATAAGTCGTGAATGTGTCTATCACTTGGTAGTTTGGCGACAGATCTATCTGTATCAGATCAAAGTTCATATACTGAATACACACAGAAAATTTGGAATCAGTTGCCTGTCTCATTCAAACTAATAGTTCCTTATGTGCTCAGGGGCTCACAGTTTAAACGACACATTAATCAGTGGTGATAAATAAGATTGTTTTAATATGTATGTGTTTTGCACAGTTTCTTCCTTTTGCAAATGTACCACATGCAGGCCGAGGTGAATATTCATAGGGAGAAAAATAATAACAAATCAATATTTAAATGGTATTTATATATTTTATTGTAAAAAACCAACTGAATGTGTACACTTAACAATCTTTTCACTATAGCACTAAATATAAATCTTGCACATTCTATTTACACAAAATCTTTCCCTTAATACTGCACAAACTTATGTTTAAAACCTGAATGATATGGTACAAATAGTCTGAACCAAATTAAAATAATATGTAATTATTTAATATAAAGGTGGACATCCATTTAAAATGTACTCAAGTCACCCCTATTGGACTGTTCGGCTAAACAAACAAGGGCATTAAATACTTTTCTCTAATTTTAATTTACTCAAATCATGATGTTTACATACTACATTGTACATGTTACTCTTGTTGGATCAATAAAAATAAAAAATACTATACTATTATTCAATCTTGGGCAAAATATGAAAAGGTAAATGACCACAGATGTTACATATTATAACAACTGTTCTTTAATTTTAAATTCATATTTAAGGGTGGCTACCACTTCACCAAATAATTTACACTGTCGCACATTGTGTTGCCCATGGGCATTGCAATGACATGCAATCGACTATAATTCGGGTTACATGCAGCAACCCTCATTATAGCAGGTGCTAAATATTGTGCATTTCATGTTTGCAGAGTTGCTACTACAAGCACGTGAACTGCGTGGAGTAGTTCTGTGGCATCCACATTTTATTAGACGTAGTACCATCTCTGGGGCTAGTTCGACTTCATCAGGGAGGGTGACTGATTAAAGGGGCTTGTTTTGGTCATCCTTTACCCAACCATATTCCGTTCAACTCGGTTGGATTCTGCGCTCCAGTGTGTCAAACCAAAGCCTAGCCTGGTGGTGAGCTCTTTAACATATTCCTGGAATGCCTCAGTTGTTGGTGGCAAGGTACACAGCTTCGGCGTTGATGATGATCCTTTGCCTGTTTTTGACAGCCATACTTTTAATCTTGTTTCTGACATTGTACTGCAGTTAGTTTGTCCATAGTCTGTGCCTGGAATATTCCTTCAACTATCCCAGAATGCTTCTGCACAGTCCTTCATCTAAGGAATGACGGTGGTCGATATAGGAAAAACTGTGCAGAAGCATTCGGAGATAGTCAAAGGAATACTCAAGGCACATGCACTTTCTGGGTGTGATACCGTTTCCTCCTATGTTGGAATTGGAAAGAGCACTGTACTCAAAACACTCCGACCGGGACACACTTAAATTGTTGGGTGCACCAGTGCATTCTATGGAATTTATTATTCAACAGGCTACCTCCTTCATTTCCGCGTGCTATGGAAAAATAAACTGAAGTACAATGTCAGAGACAAGGTTAAAGGAAAGGCTGTCAAAACAGGGAAAAGGTCAACACCTGAGGTATTCAAGGAAAATGTTAAAAGAGCTTAGCATCAGGCTTTGGTATGGCATTCACTGGAAGCGCAGAATCTACCTGAGCTGGACTCAACGTGGTATAGACAACTTTTTCCTGGGTTGCGTCATACACTGTGGGCGCAGACATTGATGGTCACGTGACGTGCCGCCATTGATGTAGTGAGTGACCCGG
>JAVFBX010226609.1:0-35563 GCA_034783855.1 Mopalia kennerleyi | reverse complement strand
TGCAAGTGAGTTACAGTTGTTTGTCTTTGAAAATATTCATTAAAAGTAATAAGTTTAGGTCTAAAATCGTTGGTCTTCCCCTTTAAGTTTTCTGGTCTGTACTTATCGGTGTTAAACGTTACTTAAGGTTATTTCACTCACATCATTGTTAAGTATCCCCGTGCACGGGCGAAGTCGTCAAAATGGTGACTGATAAGAATGAAATAAGTACGAAAGGTCGGGACGATGTTGAATTTGAGTTTTAAAT
Source organism: Mopalia kennerleyi (assembly GCA_034783855.1). Lineage (NCBI taxonomy): Eukaryota > Metazoa > Mollusca > Polyplacophora > Chitonida > Mopaliidae > Mopalia > Mopalia kennerleyi. Next base: position 35,316 of record JAVFBX010226609.1, on the reverse strand, counting down.
TGCATGTAAATACTTTAAACATAAAGTACGTGTTAGCTTTGTCTTTCTAGAACGACAGAATACGAATTTTCTAACAGAGGAGTCAGTGTGAGAGTGCTTCCATTCACAAACGTCTTCATGTAGTGCTCTGTATTGTGCTATGGTGTTTATATACACCTGTCGATAAAAACTGAGCGATAACATCTAATTAAACAAAGTTCTGTATTGCGACAAGAGGAGTTAAAGTCATCTGTGTTTTGCGTTCGCTGGTATCAATGCTTGCTACAATACCGTTACCCGTCATCGAAACTGTCGAACTTTAGCATTAATGCGGCTTGGTCATTAAATCAATGGGGCTGATCTATATGGCTGTTAAGATACAGGATTTGCCGCTTGAAGTCATGGCTGACCCCTATAGAGTCAGAAAACGTGTGCTTCCATTTTTCTGAACTGGATTCATCCAAAAAAACATAGTTTGATTATTGATCGCACATTTAAAACGTCTTATGGCACGCGGATTATTTTCTCAAGGTATTCCCAGATCTCGATGATACGTCTTCGTATTTTCTTGTCGAATTAGTTTAGGTTTGCATATATGTAATTGTGATTTTTCTTAACCTTTCAAAACAATGAAAGTTTTTAAATAAATCGTTGTCTTGGACAAAATTAGCAATTCTTGGGTAAACTGGTTGATTCTCATCAACCGCTCTTTTCGCTTTAGATTGTCAAAGGAAAGACTCCCGATGTACATCAAACCGAATTCTCTCTGGAGCAAAAACGGATGCGTAGCAGTAGTCCGACACCCCACAAGTCCGACAGCCCACAAGTCCGACACCCCGCAAGTCCGACATTCCCAAGACATCAGACAGCCGCTAGTCCGACACGATGTGACAGCACACAAATCCGACAGCCCACTAGTCCGACTTCCCACAAGTCCGACACCAAACTAGTCCGGCACGGAGGGACTCACAACAAGTCCGACAGCTCGCTATTCCGACACCCCGCAAGTCCGACAGCCTATATACCGACACCTTGACTAACAACCTCGGCCATGCTCATTATACGTAAACGGGGTTACTATAATAATTTAAAGATTCAATATAATGTGAATAGTTTTGTATAATGGTAAACCTTTAATCGACCATATAATTAAGTATAATACACACAATTACACTTCCTCGAGTCCTAGACAATAAGACGATAGTGTATAATAGTATTACTCACTACACTATAATGAATGATGCAGTTCTAAAATAAGGAATGTCGGTCTTTTTGGGACTGTCGGACTTGTGGGTTGTCGGACTTGTGGGCTGACGGACTTGTTGGGTGTCGGACTTGTGGTATGTCGAACTTGTGGGTTGTCGAACTTGTGGGATGTCGGACTTGTGGGTTGTCTGACTTGCGGACGCCTCCCGCAAATCTGCTAATACTTGTACGAGAAAAAGAGTAACAACTTTCGCAACAGGCACGGGGTTTTTATTCAACCAAACAGTATGATTTCGTAAAGATGCCAAGTTGTACAGATGTACACCACGCGAACATTTTCCAGTGTCTGTTTGTATGTATTCTCAACTGTGCCAAGCATCTTTGAGGTGATATCATTTACAGATATCCGTGAGAAGCTACCAGTAACCAAAACAGAAACACTGACGCATGGCTATTGAAGATCAACATTTCGCTTTGGGTTCGAATCCTTGTGGAAGCAGAGTACTTTTCTCTGTCCCTACTTTAATCCTTTCGCCGGTGGTGTATACCGATCGGCATCATATACAAACTTCCATTTTGTGCTTATGTATCATCGCCAATCTGCGACTGGCGTAAACATTGATGCTCTATTTCCAAGAATTCATGGTGTATTTTAACCTCGGAGTTTATCAGACCAATAGGTAATAATTACAGTGTTTAAACACAGTAAGGAATATATGCATATTATACAGTCCTGCATCGATAGGGTTAAAGAAATATTTAGAGAATCATACAGTGACAGACTACGCTATATTATTTAGTGTTCTATTGGAAGCTGGGGAATTGTAACTGACCTACATATCATGTAAAAATCCATTTATAATTCAACAACATCACTTATCTAGAGATTTTCGCTACTTATAAAGCTACCGGGCTATAATTTGCGCACTGTGGTGATCAGACCGCTGTAATTGCCCACCGGTGTCATTTCACCGTGATACGGGAAGCGCCCTGTTATCACTCCCGTGCAATCTTGCGGTCACAGCATGATCAACTAGGTCTATAATTTGGATCCCGTCTCTACTTCGATCTTGATCTATGTCGTCAACATGTCAGCGTGAGACTTAGTTGTTTTGAGCTACATTTTCTCTCTTTTATATTCCTCATAGCACAATTCATTAATGTTTATGAAAAATAGATACTCATCCATTAAATTTGAGTATAAGTGAGTTTTTAATGTGTTGCAATCAAGTTAGACGAATTCTCTTCTTCCATTGCCTGTAACTGCTTGACTGGAATATTGATGACTTGAACCCTGGTGGATTTTTATTTGTGCAGATTTATCGGAACCGCGATGAAACCTTGTCTGCAAAGTATTCTAAACACAATAAGGTTTGAGTGTGTTTTGCAAAATATTTACAAACAGACAGTTTCATTTTGTAATTCAAGGTACAGATTTCATCTATCATACGATGTTATTCCACGTTGTAGCATAGTCATACATCTGTTAGCCCTGCTCAGAGAAATATGACAAACTAGAACACAAAAATAATTTTACGAAATTAATATACATAGAGCACAATATAAATTATATTATTAATATATACAATTTCAGAAACGTGTGGCGTGTTTGCTTTGCCGTTATTTACTGCGAACCCGGGAGGAAATTATATTCGAAAAAATGAAAATGACCCATAAAATCTGAATCAACATGGAGGCTAGTTTCAAGTTAATGCGACGATGTCGGATATGCGGATTTAAAAGAAGTATTGAAAGCCTATTTAATCTATATACATACTACTGAAACAATCAGGCGGACTACAGAGATGCTTTAAAACAAATCCGTTGTCTGTCTTTGTGGTTTGCCATAACTGGAGAGAATTATTTGTCAGCTGGTAAATAATTCACCACATGTTATACCGACATAAAGGGCATATCGTCAAGTGTCAGTTATTTTCATATTTACATTAATTACCTCAGTAACATTACTTGGCGTAGTATCGCCGGAATAAATAGATATATATTTTCTGAATATTATTGCTTGTTCTGTCTTTTCAGCGTACTTCTCGGGAATGCGAAGACAAAAAGAAGAGGAAAAACTTCGATTGGTTGCTGGAGTGTTTACAAGGAAGGCTTCTAGGCAAGAAACGCGTTTTGTTGTACCTCAAATATTTATTCACCGACACAGCTTGTGCTATGGCAGTCAACAAGTGGTTCCATATACATTTGAACTGGAGGACTACCGCAGGGGTTCAACAAGTAGTGTCAGTAGCAGAAAAAGTTCATTAAGCAGTCGTAAAAGTTCAATGTCTGGAAGAGACTCAATAATCTCTTTTGATGGTCGTCTGTTTTGGCCGGACAGTCGAAGAGGTTCATCAAGTTCTAGGAAAAGTTCCGACGGAAATTTATCCTTGCTTCCTGACGACCGACGGGGATCAGGGAGTAGCAGAAGCAGTCGGAAAAGTTCCGATGGTGGATTAAGTCTCATCAACGATTATGACAGACGTGGGTCAAATAGCAGTAGGAAAAGTTCCGATGGAGGACTTATTCCTTTCTTCTCGGATTATGACCGAAGGGGATCAAACAGCAGTCGGTCAAGTCGGAAAAGCTCAGACGCTGGACATTCCAATTTATCTTTTGAAGGTATGATCTTATTCTGTATGATTGAATATTCATCTCTTCACGTACACACTGGAGGCACTGGTTTGACTTCTACTGACCTTGTGCCTGGATAACGTATGGTAAAAACATTAACAGAGATAATATACCAGAGAAAACCTTTCATGTCTGGTTTGGGGTTTATTTTAAAAATATCTGGATGAAAATCAGATTTATTTTAAGGAACATATTGGTGTTTAACAGTGAATCGTATGTAGTTTTTTTATTATACAAATCGTAACAAGAAAGTAGCCGCATAAAATTAATCAGATATTTGGAGGAGCTGTAAAGACCTAGTATACTGATTATTAAAACGAATCTCCGCTCTGTATTAAATTATTTATAATCCATAGTTGATAGATGAAGTTAATTTCTACACCTCTAAAGCTCTTTTGGGGTTTAGTCTATTTGCAATTCTATAGAAGCATTTACTTACGTGTGCTGCTTTTCTGTCACTAATTTCATTTCACCTGAAATTGATTTAACCTTCAGTCGAGTAGTCTGTCAATTGCGTATAAAACAACTCCGGTCTAGACCTAATCACAAATTTGTCTGCAAACGTTATGTATATAATAAGAGGAATCGTGATCACAGTACGATTGCTATCGTTGTTTAGAATTAATGCTATTATATCTATATATTTTTTCAATCAATGAAGAGTGATAAATTTGCTACCCTTGAATAAATGTAGACATACACAACCTTTGTAGTTGAGAGCGCTGACCCTGCTAGCCAGACACCCGAATTCCAATCCCGGTTTGAGGCAAGCCATATTGTCTTTCTTTATAATAAAACTATATACACCCTTATCAAACCAACCAAGTACATACGCGTAAATAGCATATTCTCCAACATTGCGTGGACCTCATAAGATTGAGTGATTGATTGATTGATTGATTGATTAGTGTTTTACGCCACATGCAGCGTCAGTTCAGCTACGCTGTGGCGTGGACATATCAATAATTTATTTATTTTTTTATCCATATTTAAAAGACAACTCCAATCAGTAGAGAGTGGAATGTATTAACACGAACAGTTTAAAACAGTTTGTTTGTTTGTTTGATTGGTGTAAACTTAACGTCGTACTCAAGGATATTCACTTATATGACGACGGAGACAAAAATGAAACGTACAGACAGATCAGCGTCTTGTTTCCCTGTAGCTCTGAGAACACCAGGGCAACAGAAAGCTCCTCTTTTCTCGCCTCTACGATCGACCGAGGAAGCCGAGGGAGTATTCTGTAGGACTGGCCAACCCGCTCCCCCACGGGGCCAGTTCAAAACAGGTTATCTGAATGACTTTAGACTATAAAGCACTTCTAAAGGTTAACCATTCACTCCCCAGGGAAAGATGGCAAATCGTTTCTGTTTTAAATATATATAATTATCCCGTTTTATATATTCCTTTCATTAATTCCCTACAACTGTCGATTTAATTCTCTTATACTTGTATCCAATAGATACATCACGTTGGATGTACTCTATTCGGCAAAATATAACAATACAGTATATAAAACTAGGTATTTCCATTTCGTTCTATAGTATTTGCTATTAACGTGCAGTAATACAGCTGATTTAATCACCCGGACTATATATAACAGCTATATCGAACTCCTGATACTAATTCCATATGTAGTTCTTGGAATGGTCTCGGGTAAAAACAATCAATGCGTCTGTTGTTGGAGCCACCAGAACAAAAGCCTGTGTCGATATTAATATGTTGTTTTAACCATTGTTCGATGGGCTTTTCCAAGTCTGTCATCTTGAAACAGTCACCATCTTTGACAACACAATGGAGGTCGCGTCAACCTAGAGAAGCGATTTGTGTTGTCGCTATGGCAACGCGTGTCTTTATTCCAAAAGCAGTGGCACTTTGGCGCTAATCACCTGTTAGAGTGTCTATTTGATTCTCTATGCAATTTTCAGGTGTATGCCCCTGGCAAATATGGTCTATTAATTTTTGTCGATTCAAGACATGTTCCTTTTGGCATTTGTAATCTCCGTTAATATTGTGTCTTATTGATCACTCTTCAGTCTGATTATATTTGTCTTTAAGGGATGTGATCAATTTTAAATATTTGTTGGGTTTTTTTAAATTTATTATTTTGGTGTTCAATTATTGCTTTGATACAACATTTTTCAGCTTTGTCTTTCACGACCTGTGGCAATTCTGATTTGTACTTTTTGCTATTGTCATTTTTTAAAAAAGTAAACATCGAGTAAAAAGCTTTTAATCTTGATATTATTGATTTTCGGTTGCAACCTTGAACAGTGAGAATCATCTTGTCAGACTTAGCAATTCTTTGTTCCTAGTATTACTTAAGGCTTTGTCGAAAAACTGCCTAAAGTTAAACAGTGATAATAAATTTGTTTTGTGCTCCTACTCGCTATTGTATTATCTTACTTTCACTAAAGGCTTTCTATCAATTCTTCATTGGTAAAAAGGATTTCCTCCACTTAACAAAGCCAATTGCAGTTGTCCGCATCATTAAATTGTGAAAAATAGCCTACACTTTTTCTCTATTTGAATGGTCTATACAAACCCAAGGAATGGCTTCAGCGCTGGTGGTTTGGTAATTCATCATATTAAACATTGAGCGTAAATGGACGCGTGGGTGCAATAAACTAAAAGAAAATTGTATAATGACAGATATAATTTTATCTCTAGTAAAGGACTAATGCGGACGGCCCATTTAAATCCCCAGTGTTATCATGTGCATTATATCGCAGACCCTGCATCAGTGCTTAGTATAGAGAAAAGATTGTCGGTGTCCGGCCATGGGATACAGTGTGGCAAGCACACAATATCGCGAGTACCTACCTGCACATTGGATACTGATTCTGTCAGTATGACCAACATGATCCCAGTTCTATACTGGGGGAAGCAAACGCATTTATTCTCCTGACATTTTTAGCATTGTACATTGTTCTGAACTACCCAGTATTATATATATACATGTTTGCGTTAATACATTTATACAAACTTAAGAATAGGTTCGCGGGAGAATGTGTTCATGTATATACATCTTAAAGTGAGTTAACATACATGGACGTATCGATGTTTCTATATTCCATACATAGAAGTTTTCAATGGTTAGAAATTAAATTTTTAACTCACATTGGAAATAAATGAATGCTTTCAATATTCAACGAAATATTAATTAAATGCAGATGTTACTTTAACACACTGTTTCGGAGTATATCGGTCTGTGTTGAAATTTTCATTGATGTATATTCTTATAACTAAACTTTATCCAATTAGTTTATTTCTTAACTGACTTTGTCAGATTTCTTTGTAAATATATGCAAAATGTGTAGTTTAAGTTAAAAAAAACATTATTTCACACAATTTTACGCTACTTTTAAAACCGAAATGTAGTTGAGTGAATCATTGATTACGACGTTAAACCCAAATCAAACAAACAAACGAAGTTAGGGTTATTCAACTGTTACAGTAAAAAATAGTTAATGCACACAGACCTTGGAATGGTGACTTTTTGTCAAACAGGTGAAGATTACTGTGGGAATATATCATGTTTGTTCTTTAAATTTATTGCTATTTTTCTTTCATTTCTTTCTAATTTTACCACAGTTTATCACGAATAAATCTTTTATCTTTCCAGGAGAATCGGACTATTCCACGGAAGCGTACGACTTTGATGAGGGCTTCCGTTTCTATGGCCGTCGCGTCCGGTTCCGACGCGACAGTCCTGTGGATTTTATGGCGGGGGCTGTTTCCGCTGCCATGATGGCTGGCTTTCAGATTCGTCGCAGTAATTCTCTGGCGGAGATGAGGCGTCTCAATATAGTACCAACACCCCAAGCCCAAGACAGTTAATATTATATCTTTTATGTTTGCGTTATATGTGGTATTGTGGTATGTTTAATTGTGATTATCTATATGAAGTAGAATACACATCTGGTAGATCGTGATCACCGCCAAACGGCATATTTCTTCTCAGTGTTGTCCGAATGTCTCTTTTCGTCAGATGAAACCCTTCATTTTCTTTATTCTTATTTATTACAAAGCAGATTTTCTTAAAGGCACAATTGTGTTTGGGTTTGAGAATAATGAATGTATATAGGCTGCATCGAGCAAAATTTTGAAAACATAGAGTATACAGATACGCTGGAACACTCAAATGATAAATAAAAAAGATTGTGAAAGCAATACGTCCATCTTACTACGGGATTATAAAAGTAAGAAGCAGTCATTGTTAACTGAATCAAACCTGTAATAAATTAAATCATATGCTCTCGGTCCGCCCTATAAACAGCTTAAAACATAATTCATAAGTGTCTTAATATGGATACACACCAAACATAAATTGGGGGAAATAAATAAGTTGAAACGGTACAATCGATGGTACCATGCAGGCATGAAGAACACATATTACAGTCTATTTAAGTGTGTTCCTTATGAAAGCAGGAGAATAACGATACACAGCCGGGATCGTTACACACACCCCTGCAACACCCCACCTACACAGTATTTGGCCTTGGAGACAAAAAATATGAATAGCTTAATCTAGTAATCGATATCACTAAAATAGCCTTAAAAAAAACAGAACCACACTGTGAAAGTTTGAAATATTTGTGAACCTATACCATTGCGCGGTATTTGAAAAAAATATTGGAAGAATTAAAATAACATTCTCCTTCAACAAGAGAACTAAATAACATTAATACGTATCAATGACATTACCTTTATGATAGAAATACCTTCTCCTAAAGCAATGTACAGCTAGTGTGTAGTGTTGTATCATGATTATTTTTGTTATATGCCATAACACAATTAAAAAAGTTTTCTTGTGTCCTGTGCGTCCTGTATTTTGTTGGCAGTGGCGTCGAGGGTGGTCTCATTCAACAATAGGGCTGGCAGACCGTCATATAAGTGAAATAACATGAAGTACGGCAATAAACCTTGATCAAACAAACAAAAAGCTTTGTCAATTTGTGACTTCCCCTTAGTATGATGTCCTGGTGAATTATTTTGTAATCTCCATGTATTACCTTTACAAATACAAAAGCTTAAATGTGTATTCAAGACTTAAGTGATTGAAAGCAATGTACATGTATAGCTAGTGGACACATGTGTTATCGTCGTTGTTGTTGTTGTTATACATGGTGTATACGGTTCATGAATTTGTGCGTGTCATATCATTTTACTGACAATACCTGTGTTTCCAAGACAACAGTCCTAACATCTCCCTAGGTTAGCACATTAAAACACAATGTACGGCTGTCCTGCATGCAGTGCTGTGTCATCTTTGTTTTAGCTGTACATTCATTTGAAAATTATACCGTGTATTATCTTTTTAACTTTCCTGTTTGATTTAATACCATTTCCAATTATTTGTGTTTGCATTAAAACAAAGTGTTCCGTGTTTGTCCGATTTCTAGTTGGAAAGTTGTGTGGAGATCGTGACAGCTTTTATAAAGTCACTAGTTAATTATTCATCCCTGCGAGTCAACGCTTGAAAGTCTTGTCAAAGTGAAAGTACTACCATTACAACATTTCCACGTAGGTGGGCTTCCGATGTCACGTTTATTTTCTTGATGTTTGCTCGACTCCTGCAAAAATTCTTCCAATCATCCTGTTCTCCAGCTCTGGAAACTTCACTTGCATAACGATGTTGTTCTACAAATAGTCATAATAAAGACACCATAAAACTTTAAAAAATAATTTGATATGTTGGAAAATTAATGTTTGACCGTGCAAAGCTCAGAAAGACATGGTAACGCTCGAAACATATCGTCTTTCGAGCTTTAATATCTATGCATATCTTAATAGAGTTATCATTGAAACGTTTTTATCTAAACGAAACAGCTTATTATTTAAAGGCTAAAGATTAACGCACGCAGCCTCTGTAGCTCGTTCGGCACAGTTTTGACCTTATAAGTCCAGGATCGACTTTCGGTGGCGACATACACATTTGTGCCTTGGTTTTTTTTTGTAAAATTTTACATTGAATAGATGCATCATTTTTTGGGATAGTCAATCCAACAGTGGATCGAAATGAACGAACATTTTATTAGGTTCCCTTTTTCTCCAAACTGTTGAAGCCCTTCACTCTCAACTGTAAAGAGAATATCTATTTAGGTTATAATTTCTGCATTTTATTCGTCTGATATTCAGCTTTAGCATTTCTCAAATTCAAAACGTTTCTACTTCAGTGATTTTTTTCCCCACGTTTTGTTGTTTTCTCATCTGATCTTAGGTGTAACTCATAATTCACAGCTTCTTGACCTTTTTATCGACATAGAAAATTACGAATATAACGATTCGCAGTTAAACTCCATGCGGATTATCGTCACTCACTGCTTATATTTATCAAAGGTAACAAACACCCTTGGGATGTTTGTTCCATCCGTGGCCAAATTTATAATGGTGATTTGACAATGGCATACAGTTACTAATTATAGTGTAATGTAACACGAAGACAAGCTTAATATAAAAAGAGCACACAGAGCCGATACATACCAGCTATTTATTTCATCTTTATTAGAGGCATCGGAGACAGTTGCTATGGCGACAACAGAAAATTCTGTCTTAACCATTGTTGCCATAAGGATATCCTTCCCGGTCATAATTAGGAATATAAAGCTTTCAAAGGAACAGTCCCATTAACTTGACCAATTAAACAAAATTGTCATAATTGATTTCATTTGTACGAAGATGGATTTATTGACTCTCTTGAATTTATTCTTCATGATTTTGTTATTGTGTTTTATTTGGGGTTTTTCACGTTTCCCCTGAACGTTTAGTTCATATATTCATGACAGAATATATTGTTTGAAAAGGTAATCCCTTAACATTCGGGCAGTCTCTTTCCATTCACAAAGGATCACATGGATCAGCACATATCATCATGATTTGGTTTGAATACGTTGGCACGACTTATAATATATAGTATAAAGCCCGTGTTTTATAACAAAACAATGAACATGATAACCAGCGAGGCCCCAATATAGAATACGTTAATGTTGCGGAAAGAAAGCAAAGACTCTCAAATTTAAAGTGTAGGAAATAGTTTTTAAAACAATCCAAACAATAATGTATTAAGAAAATGTATTCCAGGCATTTTTGTTAGTCACTTGGTTTATTAAAAATGTTAATCATATACAAGTTAAGGTTATATTTTGTCTAGTCATTCAGTACCTACATTTCTTAAAACATAACTAGACGCTTCTGGAGGAGAGGAACATTGGATTAACATTCCTTGCTTACAGGCTACTCTCCAAGTATTTTCCCTGTACTTGCATTGTAACAGTAACATTGCCTGTGTCTCTCCCGTGTTCCCACGAGTTTGATGTATCATCTAAGAACAGATATTCAGCTATCCATGCTGCAGTTCACCGTTTCGTGTCCACCTCAAGCAAATCTCGAAAAGTCGTCCGTGACACTGGGAGTGCATGTGGACGTTACTTGGCTTCAGCCTACAATAATAACAACAAACATATATGTTATACATGTATAAATGTCATTATGCCTAAACATAAAGTAAATCAAGAAATATATTGTTTATTCCATAATGTGTTCTTAACCAATACAGTATTTCGACCCTTAATCGCTGGTTAAATGACAATTTCATGGCATAGTTGTGGAAATCAAACAAGGTACAACAAATTGGGCAGCAGTTTTGTTTATGTACTTCGTTTATAATATAACATTGGTCATTTGCAAGTTGTTGAGCGGTTCTAAACCCTTCGTAAGAATAATAGAAGGTTCGGAAACGTCTCTTCGTGTCTCCTTGCCAACGTCCTTTATCATTTTGTACTTTCCCTAGTTCTTTGAAACATCGTTTGTAGAGGATGCAAATATTCCAATGTAGTCTGACAAAATGTGGATAAAAAATAAGACATTATTTTAACAAATGTGTCCGTAAGTAGAATAGAAGAGGCTTTTCCAAACCTCATCGGCCTATAATTCCTCTCCCAAATTCAGGGAACCATAGAAGTGTGCTCATCATGAGCGCACTCGCAGTCATACATTTGTAATTGCATTGTCTTGAGATTTACGGGGGTAAACAGTGGTATTAAATTCATTGCATGGCAGTATAATTCACGTTAGGAGGCTTGTTAATCCTCATTACATCATACACGTTTTAACAAGCCAGTATTTCTTCGCATATTTCCTCATCTAGAATTATCAGATTTGTATTGATGTTAATGGTCCAGCGGGATCAATTAACTGTGAGTATTTTTATTTGTTCACGCCGAGAGAAGTAAAAAAACGTCAAGTATCATTTATGACAGATTATAAAATACTGATATCTTCGTATAACTTCTAATGACTCTAATAACTCTAATGTTAAGTGTTCTATACACACGCTTTCTGTACAATTAATATTCCTCCATAACTGATAGCATAAACATACTGGATACAAGCCCACTTTTCTTTTTCTACAATAACAATGTACTTTAATTATACTGCCCTTAGCAGTAGAGGGCTTGGTGCACTATAGAAGAGAGCAATGGATGTTATTCAACACTCGTGTTAAATCCATTTGTTTCATTTGCGTTATATACATCGTATCCATTAAGTCATTTCGTCAACTGCAGTCTAGTTTGATGAGCCAACCGGCTCAGTCAGTCTGTCACGCAACCACCATTTATTGCCACAAACTGGTGTCGATTATCTGTTCCTCTTTAATCTTGTTTACGCCATTCTGCCAATCAAGATAAAAGCGTAATTACACCCCTGAACTTTAATTACGTGTTCAACACAAGCCAAACAAGGGTGAAGTAGAAAATAATTACAGTGTCAGTAACAACGACTGGATGAAAATCAATCATACAGGTTTTGGAAAGGTGCTTGACTTCCCGTGCTTGCGATAAACCAATGTTTCTATTTTCGAAATACATTGTAGTTGTTTTAGTGTGACTGCCTTCGAGACTCCACTGCATATAAATTTATGGCGTTTTTAGAGGTGTATAAAAAACTTACAATTGACAAGGAGCTTCGTTGATGACAGGTGAGGCTTAATAAACACTCAAATATAACAAAATTGGCCTTGCGACATCAAATCCCCCGGACAAAAGCTGATAATATATCATAAATGTTATCAGTTAACGTTTTTGTATAGATGATATTGACGACATGAGCAGCTTATTCACCCAACTGCAACAATCTCGCAAAGGTTTTCCTTGAATTAGCAGTCCAACTGAATAGAACCAAGAAACCGTGCTTTCGTACTGTATTTCATGATACTGAAGCATTTTAAGGTAGAAAGAGACATTATAATACATCAAGTTACAATTTCTCTATCTACTTGATAAAAACAACTTCAGGAGATTGATCTAATTAGACATGAACTCAGTAGTCTGAATATCTAAGGTATGACTATAAAGTCTTCATAAATTACACAATGTTTAGACAAAACAGAACTGATACAAACGTGTTTCTAATGCAATGGCGTATAAAACACATTTTTTAAACCCATTTATAGTTTGAGAAAGATGCTAGGATCTGATCTGAATTTTTGTTCAAAAGAAATCCATAGAATCGGGTTATGTAACAGTTATAGATGAAGTTGAAATCCACAGAATCGTGTTATGTAACAGTTACAGATGAAGTTGAAATCCATAGAATCGTGTTATGTTAGTCATAGATGAAGTTGAAATCCATAGACTCGTGTTATGTAACAGTTATAGATGAAGATGAAATCCATAGAATCGTGTTATGTTAGTCATAGATGAAGTTGAAATCCATAGAATCGTGTTATGTTACATTTTGAGAGAGTTTTGTGTTGTGTTGATGAATGTTATACGTTTGTGCACACCATGGGTCAGCTACTTTTGTTCACAATTTTGTCTTACTTATTGTCCGTTAAAGAAGTAAAGAAATCACACTTCACCATTTCAAAGAGCAAATATATTTGTTATCTGTATTAAAGTGGCTTCAATTCTAATAACTTATATACATATATGCGCTTGTCAGATTAATGTACGTTAATATTATATAAAACAATCGACATTTTACAGCTGGAATCAAATAGCTGTTAAGGATTTATGATTATTATGTTATTTTACTGCATCTATCTTCCCAGGTTGATCAACAACTATCATAATATTATTTCACTTACTTTTCGCAGCGACTGGTAAACCGAGACCTCGGATGGACAGGAGGGCGACTCTATCTTCCTTAGTTGTCAGCAGCCTACAGGCCCTGGACCAAACAGTCAATCCTGTAGCTCCCTCAAGTTATATGAAGAAAAAATGTAAAGTAGCGGTGAGTTTGCGTGTTAATTTTTATTTCTACCCTTGAGGTTGTGGGTAGCGGAATAATCAAACCGATAGCAAAAGCCGATTCTGTTTGCCCAACGGCCGTGGCTAAGAGGCTCTCTTGTCTTCTTACTAATTCTACTTCGATGTACCCTACACGTGTTGGGGTCAGCTTGTCCACCATCTGGTATAAGATAGTCACACGATGTGGCTCCCGCAAAAGTAGGTTGATTGATTGATTGGTGTTTTACGCCCTGCCTAAGGGTATTTCACTTATATGACGGCGGTGTATTCCAACAATAATTGATATTAACATAACCAAGATGTGAAGCATATCCATAATGTTGGAAAATTAATTTTGTATGACACATTTTGGGGGCCGAATAATGACAAACAGGTATGTTTTCTAAACAAACGTCAGAGTGATGTCATTTTATATGATAGAATATATCAAATAAATGGCACAAGTGGTCAATACATTTTGCCAAAATCTTTTTCAATCAATACACCAGTTCGGTTTTGGCTGCTAACCTCCTGTAATCACATTTGCTAGTCGGTAAAATGAATACATTGGTAAGGTTTATGACATTATTGCCTTCAGTCGTCTGGTAATATTATATTCATGAGATTCGCATTGTTTTATAGGAATCGGGGACGTTCGCTGATGCGTGCAAATTTTCTAAGGTGTTGTCGGAGATAGGCTTAGTTTCGCATTTGTGAATCCCAATTTATCTCATAAATAGCCATTAACTTACCCAAGAGCTTGCTCGTCTGGTAAAGGATTAATGCTTCTTATAGTAGAGATCAACCCATTTACCCATTATCAACTATGCTGGGATATTGAAAAGCTTTTGACGCGGAGTTTCCGTGTGAATGAATGCGATTTCGCTAATACCTTTTGGCTTATTGCTTTCTCTTCTTGTTTTTCCAGCGTCGAGGTAGTATTGGACTCCCATTTGACACCCCGCTCCTCATGCATGATTTAAACCTAGAACAAATGAGAATGCCTCGGACGATGTCTCCCGTTCAGCCGGTCGGCACTCTGGAAGTCCACCTAATGTTCAACGAAGCTAAATCTTCAATCAGCGTAACAGTGATTAAGGTTAGTGAGTTTGTTTACAGGGAAATGGCTTTGTCAATCGTGATGTCAAGGGAAAGAATGTCAACGCCTTAATCTGCTTCAAAATGTTAAATGGTATTTTTTTTTTTAAAGCGGCGATAGAGCTTTAGGCGTAAAGTCCACAACAAAGCAATGGATCTGATTTTAAATTGTATTCAACATATGTATTGTTACGTTAAAATAAAGCGATGAAGTCATTCAAACTATCTTATAACAGAAACATCGGGAAGAACAGTGACATATGTATTCGGATAAACATTGATTTTATTTCCTGCTCAGTTGATCTGTCATTGTGCCTTATCGACAGGTAACCTATTCCTGAATAACAATACACATCAAAGAACACCTGTGAACATTTTGTCTATCCGTCGATCCAGTAACTACATAAGTTGAGCATCTGTCTAATATTAAAGTTCCTATACCCATGAGGTTCGTGAGTTCTAAACCGCCTTCGGTCATACTTGAGGAATTCTGTATGTGATACTTTTGCCAGGGATCGTATCTTGTAGATTCGTTTATTAAGACTGTATTCTTATATCTACACCCTGTTCGAAACATATCAAGGGTGGTTGGGTGGGAGTTTACGGTTACACTAGGGCTCTGGGAACAGGGTCAATACAAAAAATCCATGTAATCTGATTGATGATGTAAGTGTATTGCGTCTTGTGATTGCTCCGGATTGTCTCTGCTGCGTGTCGTGGAGTTCAGGGTGGTTCTCATCACCCAAACGACAGGCACGTCGTCATATGAGTGAAATCAGCGTAATTATTACGTTGAAAACTATTCAAACAAACAACTAATTGAATCTTGTTTTTCTTTCCATTAGGCGAATGATTTATCAGCAGTCGGATCCCATCCAGATGAACTGTTCAACCCGTATGTGAAAGTATTTGTAATTCCAGGACGCTCCAGTAAATTCAAAACAAAAATTATCAACAAAACAAAGGTAATTTTAAAGGAAGGAGCCTAACATTTCCTCCACTTATCTCTACATTAAGCATGTGAGCTGTGTGTACATGATGTTGTTTCACACGCCCATCACCAATAGATCATTTTCAAGATTTCCTGATATACTTAGATGCTCAAAAAACAGGTGTTTTTTTTTCACACATATTTATGGTTGAACCTTTTTTATTAATCCTAGGCTTTTTTTTTCGGAAAAGTTGCCTTCACTCCACAGTTCCGTCCAACTCTGCCTTTCGGCAATGACACCAGTTAGCCTATGGTAGAACGTTTTGACTTAAATTTATTTTATCTTATATGTAAAACAAACGATCTTGTCAATATGTTTGTTAGTAAAAATTATTAACCACAGTTTGAAATGCTATAAACTCTAGCTATGGTCGCCGTATACAATCTTGGAATGAAGATTCAGGTCATAATGTCATCTTCCGATTCTTGTGTTAGCTTTTTACACCATACGCTTGTATAGTCGGTCGATAAGAGCCTTATCTGGCGGCCATAAACCATACACCTGTTTAGTAGACAAAGTGTTGGAATTCGCTCGGGTGAACCCCAGTGTTGTCTTATAATAGAGTGCTACCGTGAGACTGACAAGACCTCGAAGCTATCACAAATTGCTGGCAAATGTGTTTGTTATAAGTTTACGCAGTGTTCCTATATATGTCATTGATTCAAAGCAGTATGATGGGAAACATCTTTAAATGCATTTCCTAAGTTTCGCCGAATCTTGTTTTCAATAAAAAATGTCAGAATTGCTGATTAAAGTTAACACTTAAATATGTGTGTCGTTCAGAATCTCGTTTCCCAGGCAAAGTTTAGAATTGCTGATTAAAATGTACATTTTAGACATCTCTATCCTTTCTGATTTGTTCAGAATCCCGTTTTCTATGACAATTTATGAATTGCTGCTTAAAATGTACACTTCAGACATATTTGCCCTTTCTTATTTAGAATCCTGTTTTCGAGGAAAATTTTAGAATTGCTGATTAAAATGTACACTTTTGACATCTTTGCCCTTTCACATTTGTTCAGAATCCTGTTTTCGAGGAAAATTTTAGAATTGCTGATTTACCGTCGGGCGATTTCAACGATGAATCTGGTTTAGAATTCCAAGTTTATTCTCATGAAAGTGTTACTCGTAAACCTCTGTTGGGTGTGTGTTCCATGAGACTGGCTGAAATTGAACACCTAGAGGATGGATATGCTGAGCTAACACTTCTACCACAAACATACCATAAGGTCAGTATTGAATTCAATTATAGAAAACAAAAATTGTATTAAGATTATTAAAATTTGACATGTGCTTGAACAATTACATTATCACAAGTGATAATTAAAGCGTTTTGTCATACATTTTACATGATGCTGCTTATTGTCTGTTTGAAATGTCTTTACAACCATTAAACGAACATGTAGCTGTTTACGGACTGTAAACCCATAATAGTCTGTAAGTGCAGTAACTTGTATTCATAAAGCTGTATGTCAAATTCCGCTACATGATATGATAGACAAGTAGAGACACTCTGCATGCTATACATTAAGATAAATAAAAACTGAAATATGCAGTTAAATCATTCAACAAAAGTACAATACTAAGTAAATAGTATGTTCGTGCCTCATGATTCAGCCAAGCACCACACACCCTACCCCATCCCAAACGAATAATGCATCGCCTGTCAACCAGATATCGCTTAGCGAACTGCAGCTGAACGCAACACTGTGACCATGACCTATGGGTCGTTGACCTTAAGTCACTGAGCTCTTCCTCTCACGACCATCTGGAGGCCATAAGGCTTAATGTAGCAGGGTTTCTAATAGCTACTACTGTACAATATACCGATTCTACCCTCTGCGGTACATCACATGACAATATCGTATTAGCGATCAGATTTCAAGATGTACATGTATCCTAACAACAAGTGCCATTAAGTCGCAGCGATTGAGAATGGAAGATCCTGATTGTACAGTTGGGGAAGTTCATGATCAAGGAGTGGAAAGCCTGTTATAATACGAAATGTATTTGTTCCACAGTTTGCGGACAATGGCTGACTATGTTATCCTCATTTGATTCAAACCGCCATACCTTACGTACATCCCGCTTGGTCATGAACCAGGACCGTATAATTAGAGTCATATCCTACATGACGACATGATGACAACATCAACAATATACATTTTGCTTCACTCTAAATGCCAAAATGACGGCGATGGCTGTTGTTAACATCTGTAAAAATGGATTTATTATAGCTATGTTTGCTCTACACTACAAATATTATCCCATGCATTATTTTTAACCACTGAATGTGACAATGCTCATCACATTCGAGCATCGTAGCGTCATGTGATAGAAGACTCCATGTCGTAACTGTATGAAGCGGATAACGCAAAGCGATTATACGCTCAGCTACAATCTAAAATAGAATCGATTTTAATTTCTACGTCGAAACATTAACTCTAAGCTACAGCTGGGTCATTGTGTTTTGCAGTTTTTTAATTTATTGATCTGTTGCAAGCTTCGCCCCAAATATTGGTGCAAATTAATGCACTATAGCCTGGTATGGCATACGAGAGTTTTCAACTAATTATGAGGTTACTAATGAAGCAATTGTTACAAAAATGCTTCAAAAAGATAGTTTGTACGAACCTCTTCTTCCCAATAATCATAGTGTTGCCAAAATAAACCATAGTGAAGATTGGCGCTTGACCTTTCTCATTCTCGGAGTTTCCAAGGCCCTGTGACATCTGTGTAGACTCTCACCTCTTTGTGAGAATTTGATGCTATTTATCTTTCGTCAATCTCCCATCTTCTAGGGTCTCGCGGCCCCTGAACCCTCGTCTATTTTGCTTGACAAAATCCTTTATCCGCCTGGACCATCAGTGTTTCCGAGGCCCAGGCCGCCCCTGGACCCTCAGCTAAATTGTCCTGCCCCCCTCCCCCCCCCCCCCTTCCCCGTACTCCCTATTCTCCCCACCACCTTTGAAATGCCTCCGCCGCCCCTGGGCATTAAATCCGACAGATTAACTTTATAACTATAATATTCTCACAAATTAATGAATATAAATCAAATAGTCACTATGACGTCACTTAACCAGAGATTGATTGCGCAATAACACTCTCCCTCCGGGCCTCTTGTGGTTGTTTCCATCTATTATAAATGACAATTTGTAGCTTCGAGGTGGTATCCTTCGCGGTTATTCATGACTAGTGGCGACATCATCAGACTCAACACACCTTATCTGGGTCAGTCAATGTATGTCCACATTAAGAATTGCCTGAAATATTGTTTTTAAATTGGTCCTCTTATAGCTGCGGTTCTACAAAGAAATCAAGCCCAGCCCATATATGAACCTTTGAAATTAATTTTCCAAGAAACTTTTCAGATTCTGCGAGCGAAACATTATACATTGGGAAGACCTGTCAGGTATAATGTTCATATTTCCAATATGGCAGCTTAAAAATATCGCGTATAACTCACAGATTGGGTTTGTTGTAAGACCGAGCGTACTCGATATTTCCATAGGTTGTTCTTGTTTCATGGCTGTCCCAAGTCATTAACTTTATTAGTCTGGGAATCCAGGGCTTTTGTCTTTGCGACAAAAAATTTGCAAATTTGAGAAACAAGGTTGCAAAAATAAGGTTGAAGCTAACAAGAACACATCATTGATACAAATCATTTATAATAATGATGAATGTTCGCAATACAGCCGCAAATTTGCAAGAACATATATCAATCATCCAAAATGCCTAAGCTTAACAACACCTTATAATGGTTCATTTTTTCGTAGGCCTGCTATACATAAAACATGTTGTTTTTTCATTCGCCTTAGCATGATTTATTGATTTTTTTTTCCTTCTCTTGTCTTGCATTATAAAATTACAGAAATGTTGACCACCACATGAACATATCAAGCACATTATATCGCCATTAGAAGTAGAAAGGCGAACTAGGAAGCTAATGTAAAAGCTATTAACGAATAAAATAATTCACTCCACTTAATATGGTTTCTACGTTCACCTTTTGAGAAAATCAACGACCAGGTATTATTGGTAATGCAGAGCATTGGTGTTATAATCTTGTTAGCGTGTCATTATATCCAGGCTATTGTTTCAATTCATTGATTGATTTATTGGCTGAATGTTTTTTAAATGCCGTGCTCGAACGTATTTGATTTGTATAACGACGGTGTGCTACAATAACAGCAGTATCAGCCTAACTATGCATTTCTGAGTGAGCCCATAAATGAATCAGCATGAGCCACGTTATAACCTGGCACAATTTACACGTCATAGTTATCTCCTCTTCTCCCACATGAAAGCGTTCCGTCGCACAGCAGCCGTCTACCCTGTCACATGACAGAGTTCTCTTGTAAAGTCGAAGGCTGTTCCAGTTCATAGAATGTTACAACGTCGGTCTATTTTGCTAATGGTTAACGCTGATAAAAATTACCCTAAGCACTGAAACGAAAAGATGTATGTTGAAGAATTGGACATCTGGATTTGTCATCTCTAGATGAGCTCTCTCCGCTCGTTGAACATCAAATGTCCGTTGACCGAGGTTATCAAAGTCCTTAAGTTTACTCGAGAGGATTTTTTGTATTCACATTTGTCGACTCCAGAATCCGTGCTCGAAAACCGAGGTAATGAAAAATTGAGAACGCTATCTGTTCTCAGGTGAACACTAATACGAGCCTAGTTTGAAACAAGTTCAACAACATGCTTAATGGGATTACAGAGATCTTAAAACAGTAAGATGTCTGCAACCGACTTATTACATACCCATTTCTATTAAATAGATTTGGAAAATTTGAACTTTTGTTTAAACTTTTTATCAAAGACAAACAAAATGCCCTAAAGCAGACGATAACATCAGTGCATGTTTACCTCCATTGGCCAAAGAGTCCCTTAACAGCTTGCCTAAGAAGCTGTATTGTGCTATTTCGATTTCGAGATTGAACAAATACTATGACTTTAGTATGCTCAAGTTTTTATAACCCCGCCCCAAATCATGTTGTCCCATTCTCAAACATGCAATATTTGTACAATAATCACTGGAGTCCATTTAAACTACAATTATACATCATATTTAAAAACTTAAGTTCTATAAATGTAGCATGTTGAATGACAACAGATGTAATTGACAAAAACTGTAAAATATTATAGGATGTTATATTAAAATCACGTCAAGGAAAAAAATGATAACACAACGGAAATGAAACTTATTTTACGTAAGCCTGTTTTGGAATGGATTAAGTTAAAACTTGACAAATTAGGAAAATGAATTCTATAAAAAGAATAAAACAAAATAAAATTAAAATTAAAAAAATCTTTGCAGCCATGATACAAAGCACATATCCATACAATAATTGTTTTTAATTTGGGATCTAATGTGTGTTTGGTCGTATTAAGGCGAGGAACAGTGTGAAGCGGACAATCTGTCATCATATAAGTGAAATACCTTTGAATACGACGTTAAACCCTAATCAAATAATCAAACAAACAAACAGTTTAATCTGGTATTCGCGACTTATCAACTTTCGGACAACTGGCTTCTGGACTGCTATTAAGAGTTCTACATAGAATTGCTTTTATACCACATTAACCAGGTATATATTGCAATGTGAATAATGTTATTTTGGCTTTTTTCAGTTTCATCAAGGTGATCTGAGAATTTCCGGGTGTTACCAGCCAGTCGCCGGAAAGATGGTTCTCAATATTTTAGAAGCGAAAAATCTCCCAAAAGTTTCACTAATGGGAACTATAAGTGAGTATATAGTTTATTTTTGCATGTGTTTACTAGTCACAACTATTGAAATAATTCTTGTGTCGTTTAGAAAGTAATTAATTACCGTGCTGTTCTTAAGCCCAATTCACACCAGACGCGACGTCGCGTCGATGGGGCTTGTTCACACTGGGTGCTGCACGACAAGTTTTTTTCCTATGCTTTAAGCCTAGCTTATGTCGTAGCTACGTCGAGTGAGAACTAATTTTGATCAGTTGATTAATTGACGATCGACGGGAACTAATCAGTAGTAGATGAGAATGTGACATAAGCGCATCTGCGTCTCCGTTGCGTTTATAGTCGCGCATGTTCTACTTTCTACGCCCAGTTGCAACTGATCGTAACTAGTTCCAAGCATTCGCAAGTGAAATAAGCGCTTGTACGACTGCGACCAACTAGTTCCAGTGAGTTGCTTCTAGTCAATGACGAACCAGGTGTTTTGTGACATAATTTAAGTGCTCAGTTGTGATCAGTTGCCGTTAGTTTTAACCGTTGCCGTTAGTGACATAAGCAGGGCTTTAACATTGGTAAACTGGCTGAGGCAATGACGTCACAATGCAATTGAATAACGTCAAAATGTAACGTTAGAGAACATGAGACTGTAGAGCGACTGTCGCGCGACAGTTATCTCCAGTATGAACTTTATTACATAAAAAGTAGTTCTTTACATTATTTACGTGCAGCGCGACAGTCGCGTCGCGTCAGGTGTGAATTGACCTTTACTTTGGAACTTGTTATTTTGAAGAGATGCTAGGCCACTCGGTAGATGGCCGTTTGGTCAAGCGGTCTTAGTGGCCGATGTTCATTGCTGTTGATTTGCTTCCTTACTCGTAGGTTCGTGGACTCGATTCTAGAACGGATGTGAACCTGTGACATTGTCTTCACTGAAATCTGTTCAAACTTAGATAGTTTTATCCCAAAATAACAACAACTTAGTCACAACCATTGCTGTACTTTCAGCCTTATACCTATTTGACAGTTGACCATGGCAGTATATTCACTTTTTGGGAGTTTAATTCTGTACTTAGAGTTGCCAATCGAATGACTTTGTGACAGAGATGTGTGCGATTAAGTAAATGGTTGAAGGTCACATAATCACATTGAACTAAGTACATATCCGGTATAGTATGTTGTCAGCGATTTATGCCGAACGGCGCTCGGCTCTTTTCGTGTACCTACTACTTTCATGATAACCATCAACTATTGTACACAACGCTATCCAGAGATGCAAATAGAGATATTCAAAGCCATGTTATAATTAAGTTTTCATCCATAATTTGTTTAACAAAAAATGATAATGACCTCTGGGTGCAATCGAAAAGACATGATATCGTATCTACATTCCATATCATCCATCTTTGAACTCACCGTGAAGTCAATATACACAAGTTATTTCACATGCCATAACTGACTCCAAAATCGAGCGTGTAGTAAGTTTATACAGATTTATATTCACAATGAAATGAAGCTTAAGCTAAGTAGCTCATCCTTTTTCTCTCTTGTAGCCATTAAATAAAATGCTTCAAATTATAGATAATTAACTTTCAAATTACAAAGATTGACGGAACATTTCAACATATATACACTGGCTAATCAGCTGTATGCTTTAAAGCTTACAATACTATCAAGGAAACGGACACACAAAACAGGGAACAGGAATCCTCAATGTGCACATAATGTCCAAGTATGTTAACAGATTTGCACTAAAAGGCTGTAAATTAAAAAATCTCTAGGATGTAGTAATGAAATCTGTAAAAAAAAATCAACAAGTTCAATATTTTCGTATTTTTCCTTTTTATTTATTCCACAGAGTAACTTCTTCGCAGTTATTGTTGTGTCTTTTTTTGAGGGACAAAATTTTGAGCATTTTGCAAAAGTTTGTCTATTATTGACATTATCCCAAAATTGAAGAAATAATGCAGAACCAGAGTCATATTATGTCCCCAACGTCAAGCTGGATTGCCATCTATAAAATTAAAAAAAAAATCCGTTTAATGAAGTACAACCTGTCCAAAGTACGGTCCAAATTGTATTAATTAACCGCGGGCCATGATAAAAGTGACTCGAAGGAGGAACAATCTCAGACATGTCAAAAACACACCCTTCAAGAACTCAAGTTGAGGTGGATTGTTTGGTTTGATCAGCTTATTCCAAACTTGAGCAGTTCCTGAGAAGAAAGACTGTCGACATTTCTCAGAGTGACTATAAACATTCATTTGGATTTCTCACAGCGTATGGGTTTACGTTCTGAACATTTAGCGTCTAATTCTGGGAATGACACAGTTGCGATCATTCCAATGGTTCACTAAATTAGGATAGAGTACGGGTCGTTTGATGAAAAATCTAATTTAAATCAGTTCTCAAAAAAGCGCGACCGTAATTTGTTCTATGATCCGAAGTCTACCCACTGCGTATTTTAACATGACGAAACAATTTGTTTTATAAACAATAGAAAATATTTCTGCTATTGAACCACCATTTGCACGATTTTAGTATTGATTAGTTTAAACCGAACTGTACAATTATTTAATGAGCTAAAATGTTTCGTACTTGATCACGTAATCTGTCTACAAAATCATTGTACGCTGTTAGGATTTCTCTATGATACGTATCCTATAACTTTCTATTACCGTTTTAAAAGACACTTATTAGGAAACCCGACCACATTATGGACATTATGGATAATTAATTATAGAGAACTCGATGTTGGTCTGCTATTGCCTTAAAATATAACGTTTTATTTCATCTTAAACCTATTGAAAATTAACTCAAATTGAGGTCAAGTGTCATTGACTTAAATACTTATGAAAAGGTTACATTATCGTTACACGTGTAAGATAATACTCTTGTTATCGAAACAAATGACACTTCCTTGAAGTTGTTCTCAAAATCTAACTGCCTCTACATGGTCTCCCGGTGTGTAAGTCTAATTGATAACACAGCTAAGTACTGACATTCACAATTGTCTTGCTCTAGAAAGTAGTTATTGATGCTCTAGTTACGTTTTAATACAATTGAGGTACGCAGCATACAATTCGATAAAGGTTAACTCCCTTGACATAATACAGTTAGCTCTCATGTTAGCAATTGGATTAGCTTAAACGCTTTCATCTTTACCGATAATTGTACATTACCCAGTGCGAAATGTCTTTTCAGGCGAATCTACTTAATTTATGATTGAACGCACACAGAATGTATGAATTTGTTTAAAAGCCTTTCTCAAAGCTACAGAAAGCTAATTATGTTGATAGGCGTACTAAAATATCGACCTTACGATGCTGGTCGAAAACCGCTCGAAAGTTTGTACTCGAGAGTCTATAACAGACAGCAGATCGTGATATTATGCTGCTATGATGTGGTGCGACTACATGTTCCAACATGCTTTTTCTAGATCAGTTGTCATCTTTGCACTTTCGCAAACAGTGAATTTCGATTTGAATGCGAGACAGAAAATATCATTCGCTATATGATATAAATATTTAAAAACGGCGACTGTTTATATGGCGAAACAGTAAATATAAAATAAAAGTCCATGTCCTTTTTGACAAAATCAAAATCTTCCAGCCTTTGATCTCCAAAGGTGAACAGATGAAAAGCTCGACATAGCTTCTCACTTCCAACTTCCGAAACAAACTTGGCAAAGCTGGAAGTAGAAAAGCTTTACATCTTTTCCAGCTTTCAAGCTTTTCGGATCACATTCTAAACTTAAAACCTCCTCATCGTGTTCAGCATCTCACTTTGCATTTTAAATTTTGTTAAAAGAAGGATTAAGCTCCAGGGCCCAGTTACTCCAAAGAATATGAGTCGCTAACACCAGATTCAATCGCTAATAGGGTATTAGAGATAGACCTTCAACATGGCGATACGTCATATAATAGCGGATTAATTTAATAACGCTTCGAGAAACCGGTCCCAGATCTTTTCAAAAGATCAGCATTATTTTATAATTTTTGTATTTGGAAAGAAATTATAGCACACTTCAGACAAGAGCTCAAGTGAGTTACAATATACTACCGAAGACATATTGCCACATGGAATATTGAAATCAAGTTTGAAGAGAATCCCCCAGGTGACAGCATGTCTAGGCAAGAATACACCAAACAAAATCTTACACGACATATTGACACGTGGAATATCTAAACTCTGTCTTGTCAAATGAAACACTCATACTAAGTTTGATTTGAATTCCAAAAGAAGGTTTCAAGTTAATGTCCGAAATCAAAAAGTTGACAAGAAGTTTTAAAGTTAACAATTTAGACCAAACAAAATCCTACGCGACATCTTGACGTGGAATATCCTCACTCTGTTTTGTCAAAACAAACATTCATACTTACTAAGTTTGATTCAAATTCCACAAGAAGTTTTCAAATTAACAAACATAAACCAAATTTAGAGTTAACCAGCAGGTGGCGCCACCTCTAGACTGAAATACACCAAAACTAATCCCTAGTGACGTCTTGTCACATGGAACAATCACATATATTTTGATTTGAATTCAATTTAACAAACAGAAACGACATTTGGACTTTGCCACCAGGTGGCGCCACCTGTAGTTCGACGAATACCAAAATGTATCCCTAGTGACGTCTTGTCACATGGAACAACCATACTAAGTTTGATTTGAATTCCACAAGAAGTTTTCAAATTAACATAGAGAAATGAAAGTTAGAATTTGCCACCAGGTGGCACCACCTGTTGTCTGACAAACACCAAAATCAATCCTAAGTGACGTCTTGTCACATGGAACACACATACTAAATTTGATTGGAATTCAATAGGTGGTTTTCAAGTAAATGTCCGGGAACGAAAAAGTTGACGGACGGACGGACAGACAGACAACCCAATAACATAATACGTCCCGTCAAATGACCGGCGTATAAAAACCAAGGGATTCATAAAACACCTACAGTTTTCCAGCAGTGGCATTCAGTTAAATTTATTTTGTTAGATAGGGATAGCCTTCATCGCTTACTGTGACTCCTTCACATACCTAATCAGGTCCACTGGGCACCTTGGACCCTAGGTGCTGAGTTCTGTCTCTCTAATAGTCTATTATATAATGCAGCCTGATTTAGACATACAGTTAGAGTGCATTTAACTGTGTAATTTCAAGGCTTTTTTTAAACTAATACCGCTATTAGTACTGTTCAATAATATTTGACACACTGAACTTTCTGACACATTTTATATGCCAAACAAGACTTGAAATCGGCCATGAGCCATGCTAAAACTACGGAAATGCGGTTTAAGTATCTGTTGCCAACCCGCCATTTTGATTTTTCCAAACGCGACTGTAGACTATGTATTTTAGCAGAAGAGCCTGCAACTTTTTATACATGTTAACATAATAAAAGTATACCGAATTTATTCAAGTAGGATATTAAACCTGTATTAAGCCGTAAGTCTACTTAATTGAAGATTTGACCCCAACATCGAACTCCTAAGAAGGGCAAACACAATTTGGGACGTTTAAACCCTGTAGTTACTAATATGATACACCTTAAAATTTTAATTAAAACATTTTGTTTTTAACTTTTGTAAAATGATTTGTTTTAACACATTATTATTTTGAAAAGTTACAAGTGAGACATGTATAACATATATGAGTGTCAAATGCTCTTACAATGCCAATATAAAAAATACATATTTTCCCCCCAACTACGGGAGGGGCACATGTGCCCTCATCTGAAGCTTTGCTTCAGAATGTCCGAAGGGGCCCCAGTTCATTGCCCTGCCCATGAACCTATCATCCTGTTAAAACGGCTCTTCCTTACCCAATGCCTTTTTCCATTAAAGGATCCCCACTTCAGCTAAAATTATAAACTCAAATCACTTACAGCTATCATAGGATTAACCTCAACAATAAACTTAACTTTGCATGTTTGGGCTTTTATACTAACAAATGGTTAAGCTGGAAGTTGAAAGCGTTTATAAAATAAAAACGTCGCCAGCTTTTATTTGATATGTCCATCTACTGTTGGTAAACGATGAGATGCTGACCACGATAATGAGCTTTATAGCTTAGAATGTGACCAGCAAAACTTGAAAGCTGGAAGCGATGTAGAGCTTTTCTGCTTTCAGCTTTGCCAAGTTTGTTAGAAGTGAGAAGCGATGACGAGTTTTCCATCTGACCAGCTTTGGAAATCTAAAGCTGGAAGATGAATTGTCACAAGGGACACGGACCAGCTAGTTAGTTTTTATTGTGCGTATGTCACAGGCTTTTGTTATCTTCGGACTTCAGAGGGATCTGATCGTACAAAACTTGACAGTGTGTTATTCCACCTCCAGGGCCCCTTTTAAGGATCCCAAGACTACGGGAAAAAACTCAGATTTGAATAGCAACGATCAGCCAATAGTATATTTCCCTGTCTAAATTGTCATACTTCTCTGGTGCTTCTGCCCTTTGAATATGAACAATACACCAGTAAAACCAGTAAAACAATCTGTCCTAAAGGATAAAACAGAGAATGCATTGATTTGGTCTTGTGTGTATTAATGAATCAACCATTGGCGCAAATAACATATCAAGGATATAGCTTCAGGCAGACTCAGTCCATGATAGCAGAAAATATAATTGCATTTTTGGTCTATGGACACTGTAACATGATAACTGGCGTAGAATTCATTTAAAGATTACAAAACTGGGAAAAGTTCAATGTAGGCTATATTTATGGAATGTCAAAATACACTAAAAAAAATATCCGATGCTAAATAAAGCTGATTTTATACGAAAAGCAGATAGAATGGCTTGTTTTCTTTGTATATTCGGATTATCTGTTGCCGATATTTGTTCATTTGAATTTTTTGCAGACTTTATGCCAACATACACTGTATATTGAATAGGCATATAACTTTATGGTAGCTTAGCTTTTTTACGGTAAACACATTATTTCAGTTAGGAGAAAGACGCTGGTGTACCTGCTTGGGAAGCATAAACAAGTCAAAACGTTGAGCAAATATCAATAGTGAATACACACACAATACTAATTTACCAAGATAAAGGAAAAATCTGTGACAACCTTAACGCACCTGTTTCAAACGAAGAGCCCCAGTTGATAGCTAGTAAAATAAATATAACAACTGTATATTTACAGCATGACGAAGGAAGATAATTCACACCTCAGACGTCATACGGTGGTCGCCATTATGCCTTTTTTCAGATCATCTGATAAACATTGTACACGCTAAATATAATATTCATAGTTTACATCTCTTTGAGGTTCATAGCATATTAATTGATTGATTGATTGATTGGTGTATTGAGTCGAGCTTAAGGGAATTTCACTTATATGACGACGGTGTAGTCCAACAGTATTCGACACTAGCATTGCTACTTTTCAAACAAACTGCCGTTAGCCAGAGGGCCTCAGTGATAATGTAATTATAAACTTAAGCTTTTCACGCGTATTCATATACCTGTAAGGGTTGATAATAATTTAACTTGTGACTGCTCTGTTCCTGGAAAACGTTGCAATTTTTACAAATATCTTAATGATACTAGTAGTTGATTGTTATAGATTTATGTTCAGTAGAATTTTCATTCCGTGCCTTTATCACTTCCACTCAATTGTTATACACCTTTTAACATATACTTTTTTCCACAATTCTACAAATTGTTGCGCCAACATAAATGTGATTTATGACATCATAACTGTACCACTAAGTGTTACAGCATTGTAAGTGGTTCTCGTTTATTATCTCAATTTGGTTATCACTCCACATCGTCATGTTTACGACATAATAGCCATTGTGACACTTACAACCTTTTGACACATAAAGCGTCCTTCATCGGGTCCTAGAACGGTAAACGTCATATTCAATATAGCATTTAAAGTGCTTTAGTAGCAGTATCGTGTGTGTGCTTGTTCCCATTTCAAAAGATGCTCACAAACAACACCATTTTGGTGGAGTATAGATGCAGAATTTCTGATAAAAATAAAAGTGGAATTTTTATTTTTTCAAAATGTTTGAAGGATATTGTCTCATTGTGATTTTAGATCCCTATGTGAAAGTAGAGATGTATTTAAATGGTATCCGTGAAGCCAAACAGAAGACAAAAACTAAACAGAATGTACAGGATCCATTATGGCATCACCAGTGTGTGTTCGAAGTCAACAGAGAAAATCCAAAATTGTTAGGACACACGTTTCTCTTCAGTGTCATGCACAGAGACCGCATGCGTGGAACACAACTAATTGGTCAGGTGAGTTAAACCAGTTTTAAAAACTGTGTTCTTTTTTAAATATGGATTTAATATAAATTCTTATGACAGTCTCCCAGTCTTAATTGTGTCCTTTCTATAACTGCCCAGAATACTGAACGCACAATATACAAACCACTTGATTGATTAGTGTTTTATTCCGTGCTTAAGGGTATGCTACTGATATGACGGCGATGTTCCAACAATAATTAACACTAGCACAACCAAGATGTGTAGCGTTTCCATAACGTTGTACAGGTCCTTTTCCTCAAGTGCTACGTCATACAGCATTGCTACTCTTCAGACAAACTGCCCTTAGCCAGAGGCCAAACAAACCACTTGGACAAATGGAAGTTTAGACAATATGTCGAAAGTTAAGTCATTGCCTCGATTCAGTTTTTATCCGCAATGCAAGTCTAAAATATTAACAATCAATGCATTGACTGTAGATAGCTAACCACACTGAGACATATAGGGTATATATTATAGTCTTAAATGTGTAATATGTCAAGGGACGACATGTACTCTATTAATGATGGTCAGGCATAAGGCAATACATCCCAGTTATTAACCAGGCTGAATGTAATCGTTGACATGGCGACCGAAATATCAGGGCGTATTAACAGGGGCATTATGATATGACATTTGAAGAAAATTGAATCGTATTTAGTGACAGAACAGAAAAACGCTATGGAAAACACATAGTTGGTTTGAAAGAAAAAACTGAATTGTCCTTTTTTGCTGAAAATGGACATGCGCTAATGGGAAAATGGAAGCTTCTATCCACAAGGCTCTTAAGGTTTATTTATAGCTTGTCCTGAAACAGCGAGCACAGACGAGCTAAGAGATTGGGAAGTCAATTATCGTGGTTGCGGTCTTCAGTCATTGTAAACCAAGCACTTGTCTGGATAGAAGGCTAACAGCCCAGGTACTGTGTATGGCTCCTCTGATGAAATTACATTCCATACATAGTCTTCGGTGTCCATTTGGCGTCATTGCTCTCAAAAAATGTAAAGTGGACCGGATTCCGTGTCAACTCAATTAGATCTCTCAGAGAAACCAGTAATACGCGATCATTATTAGCTAACGATACAGCAAGCTATGCATATTAAAACCACAGACATACTACTGGCCTTTTACAAGGATAACACACATTCTTGAGAAAAACATTATAGTATATACTGTCCAAGATGGATCAGCCTGGTCAAACTAAATCGAATTTCTGTATTTGGTAGAGCAGAATGTGCTATTTGTATATTCATTTATTATAAATGACTCTTGTTTAACAGAAATGAAAGACAATTGATTTTCCAATATAAATAATCAGCCTGATGGAAATCTTTTGGTAAATCCACGAGATATAATCTCGTGGGTGTAAACTTTCAATATTGACTCAAACCGATGAAAGAAAAATTGATTGTTAAGACCCAAGGTCTTCTATAGGCCAACTAATCGCGGTATTCGCTGATGTTGTTCTCCTTGTTGATCCGATTCTGTTTACTACAATGATATGGCTTCCTTATTTTGTCTCCAAATCACGAGACCTGTTTATTAACGATTATTAATTCTTGTCTTATCTTTTCTTAAACATGTGTCCAATTCTTTTTCACATAAATGGCTTTATTTCACATGTCATGCTATTTCCGACATGTCAAAATAAAGTAAAATTTAATTAAACACAAGAGGAAAAAAAGTAATTTAACATATGTGAAAAGATGCGAAAATAATTTCAAAAAATATATATATTATTTATATTTTTATATGTAACAGAAATCGGCTCGTGTGTGGAAAACGATAGCTTTCAATTCCAATATGTGACAATCTTTTCAACATGTTATATGACTCTATGTTGAACTAAAGCGCACGCAGAACTGCCCTGGACAAAAGAAACTGAATACCGTAATTAAAATTTCATTACAAACTTTAGCTTTGTATCTGTTTTATATTATACTGTATACTGGAGCTAATGTTCATTAGTTCTATGCACTATGCTACAAGTATATGTCTTTATATTTTAGGTTGAATTGGGATGGTACAGTCACGGTGAACAGCTGGACCACTGGTGTGAGATCATGGAACATCCTCACAGACCAACTGACAATTGGCACCCCGTCATCAAGACGTGTAAAAGTCCGTCATGAGTATTGAAATGATTACTGATCGTATTCGTTTGACAGACGCCCTACGTGCCACGGATATTCTTTTCCTAACATGAAGCGACGTTACAAGTGTGCAAAGTATTTTATTGTACATATCCTGAGTGAAAATAAGACTGTGAAAGGGTAGATGCAACCCCGTTATATATGGCACTGCTCTTGGTGATCGTGAAGACTATCATGCATGGTGTAAATGATTCTCGAAGGAACGAGCCCTGGGGGAATAAACGAACACATATTTGACGGTCTGCGGTGAGAGGCTTGTATGAAGCCTCTGTTTCACGCTTAGCTGGATAAAGGATATTTATCGGGGAATATCTTGCGGTTTTATTCCAATCAAGCTGGTTTGTGAATCTTGCCAATCTTCTGTTGTAGGGTAATCGTGGACAAGGTTGACGAAAGCTGGACAATAATTAGGATCAAAACATTGAGTTTAAGATTGTGAAATATATTTTAAACAATTCTTAAATTGTATGATAACGGTTGGTTTGAAAATGTGTAAATAATTATGTTTTGGATTCACAGCTAGTAGTATTTGAAATGGAAAGCTGTTTACCGTCATACTTATGTATATAAAAGTTGGAAAGATTGGAGAAGTTTACAGTTAAGTTTGTATTCGTGTTGTACATATACATAAGCAACGCTTGTATTCATTTTAAATCATTACAGGCTTTTTGACAAAATAGCTGAACATACCCTTACATAATTATCCTATAGGATTTTTTTCTATGGAACCTCATATAATCTTATAAGATTTCTATATGGAATCATATATGACTTTCCAAATCCTAGTCACAATTATCCCATAGGATTTTAAAATTATCCCATAGGATTTTAAAATTATCCTATAGGATTTCCAAAATCCTATAAGATTTTTTTAAGAGTAGTATTAAGGTATGTCGTTTACATATTTGTTGTTCGACCAATTTCACACTGACGGCCGCTGGTGCATGCTGGGATCTCCATGTACTTAGTGAGATAAGTTGCAATTGTCATTATCACGTTTTTTTTTAAGAATATGACTGATAACCATAGAGTAATGTTTTAGATTCATACCAACAATAAAAGCTTGGTCATGTTATTTAGTAACAGTCAGTCATATCGACAATAGAACAATATAAAGCGATTATACAGACGCCTACCTAATCACGATGACGTCATTTCAAAATCGTGTTATAGATTTGTGTGGGGACATGCATCGTTAATATAATCTCTGCAATAATGTTAAAGCCTGTATGCTTGTCTTCTTTAAGTTTTACATCCATAAGTTTGCTAAAAAATGAAATTGTCAATTTTAACAGCCATATAATGCTTACATATCTATGGAGCTAAATTGTTTGTGATTTGCTCCTCTGATACAATATAGCATAGGTTCTAACGCTGTCTTTTCGTCCATTTCTTCCATATACCGCTGACCGGTTAGTGAATTCCGTTCATGGTATGTTTAAGATGTGACAAAGTAATGAATACTAAGTAAAACAAACCTCTAATTGTTGTGATGTCTATCCGTATACTGTCGAGGTACTTCTGTTCAAGTTGCATTTTTTGGGTGTAAAATATAGATACATTTTGTGATATCTCTATTTTTGTGATATGATCAAAATCTTTCCGTATATTTGTGATACGATCGAACTCCCATCGTACATATGTTATTAGATATTAGTTATTATGCTTTTAAATGGTCATTCGTTCGACATATGTGTGGAGCAGTGAAAGATAATGAACGTATCTCCGTGATTCACTATTATAAATCCCATACAGCTGATCTGCGTACAATATAGTAGGCCTTCCCTCGTAAAGAGTTGCTAGTTATACCATATCGAGTCAAACACTTGTAAGGCAAGGCATATAGGTTAGACATGTAATGAACAAATCCACAAGGTCTTGCGACAGAGGACAGATGCTTTGCATCATATACATGTATTCCTCAAATCTTCCGATTTCTTTCCATTTGAATGTTAAAGAAGAAAAAACGAAAAAGGAGGAATAGGAAATATATGCATGTTTGAACGGACGCACTGGAATCACAGCTGTTGTTTACCTGCAATAGTCATTTCCAGTTTTGCCGTTATTTATCTGGATTTTCTGATTAAATCTGATTGATCAGGGAACGCCTGGCATTTACACTGCTTAATACGTTAAATGTAACCGTCTTCGAGTTGGCTTTTCCTTTTCTTTTTTTTTTTGGTCTTGGTCAACATTTCGTGAAGTTCAATGAAACAAACTATAGAAAACATAAAATACTCTGATATCGTTTTTTAAAATCATTTTACGTGTCAATTACCGGACGGCCCACCTCAAGTTATAAGCATTACTAAAAATAATTAAATAGTGGCGCAAATAGCTCGGTGAGGTTACATGCGCCAAAGAAGCCAAACAACCTAAATAGACAGGATTGTTTAACCGAAGCTAACATGTAAAATATATGTTCATGCCTCTTTACCTGTATATAAATGTATATATTTGTGAATGTGTTTATATAATATTATGTTTACCTTTTATATGTGTTTTATGCCCACGTAATCCACCTTGTTGTGATATTTAATACTGTAATACTCACAAATACCGTAACCCACCTTAAGAAGAACTATTATTCTATGTTCAAACTGCTGGATATGTCATAACTTTATGTATAACGATATTTTAGTATGTAGATATGAAAAATATTTTTTCTATCCTACTGATATACCTATATATTTTGTGGTACTTTGTGACTTTATCCAAAACCCTCTATTTTCCATCTAACAAATCCATGATATATAATAATTGTTACTTATGTCTCATATTGGTGTGGTGATGAAACGTTCAATGGATACTACTGTTTATTGTCAGATGACAAAGGAAATCTCCATGAAAATAAAACCCCAGAGGAACGCTGCTAAATTAACAAAATTTGGTTTTCTACCTTGTTATTTTTTGTGTTTTACGTAACGACCGTCTCGAATAGCCGAGTTAAACAATTCTTTTTTTCTTCTTCAAAATCCGCAGTGTACAATAAATAACTTGATGTTGATTATCAGTTCACGTTTTCCTGACCTTACACATATCA
>JAVFBX010226608.1:0-54753 GCA_034783855.1 Mopalia kennerleyi | reverse complement strand
AACCACCTAGATTTATCTCCCCTTTTAGTCACTGACCAGCCCCCAGTATTCATGGTACCCAACCACCTAGATTTATCTCCCCTTTTAGTCACTGACCAGCCCCCAGTATTCATGGTACCCAACCACCTAGATTTATCCCCCCTTTTAGTCACTAACCAGCCCCCAGTATTCATGGTACCCAACCACCTAGGAATTCGAACCTCGACTAAGAGCTGACATGGCCAAACGTTTTTTATATATAGTAATTACTATTTTGCTTTATTGTTTTTTTTAACTTCATTGAACATAGCGTTGTCGCGTGTGATTTCAGAAGTTCTCGCGTTCATTGCGCATCATTACTGAGGGCGAGAACAAGGGGAATCACGTCAGAATAAACTTGATGTTACTGTATCAATATAGTGTATACTTTTGTTTATAAACTATATATAGGACGGATAACATTTAAAATGTATATTCTTATAAATATATTTGAAACTAATTTGAAACTAATGCTATGTATATACATTTACAAGATGTATTTTGATTAAAACCATTGCCGTCTGAGCTCCATGATCAGGGGTATTGTCAGCCTGCTATGATAATCGAGGGCCGTGTTGAGTAGTGATATACGGTAGATTGCCGTAAATAGTGCGGTTTTCAGGCAAATCACAACTGTGTAAATACACCGAGACTATGTAACGATATTGTGCAGCAGCAGATCAACACAAATCGTTTGTAAAGTTACCATAAATTATATTTTTGTTGCATCAACAATGTTTTCAATTTTATTTTGACCTGCATTGCACACTATCAGCTAATATTTCTCCCTCGTGATCAACTATAGTCTCGTGTAAATCAGACTCTTCTCGCGCTAACTTCGACCACGGCTCGAGAGTTTGTTATAGCATTACAATTAAAATATTTCCAAAACAAAATGGTCGTCATATGACCCGGTTATCGACACAGTTGGTTTTCTGATAGGTTAATTTAATAAAAGTATGTTACAAAAAATAAATGGAACCTATGTATTTATTTACAAATATATAAATTTGGGGTTAATTCGTTGAAGTTGAAAAGTACTCAGTCCGATAACCGGGCAATATGATGGCCATTTTGCTTTGGGACTAAAGCTAGTACTTCCAGAATTATGTGTTTAAATGATACGGGTCTATTGTCAAATAATTGCAGCGGCAGAACCAAACTATCCTCTTGGATGAGTTGGACAATAACTTCGGTGTATGGGCAGCTATAAGTTACTAAATGTTGCAGCTAAAACTGTTATTGAAGCTAAAATTATGTTTTTAATTCATGACATGTCCTTTCCGACTTATAACAGTCATTACTATTGAATAAATATTGTTCAAAATCGTGTAAAAATAGGTTTTTATCATATTAATAAAAACAACATTTTCCCAAACTGCTGTTTTCAACCAAGCCTCGGCCCTATTTTCTCTCTCCAACCTTATTGTTTTGTTTATTTTCCCTTTAAACTTCGATGGAAATATCGTTCCTTAAGTTTTTGGTGTGTTTTTGTTTGTTTGTTTTCACACTCTCATTGTTTCCAACAATTCATAATTAACTATCAGAGAAGAGTGACTACATGTCACTAGAGTATAGTCATTTCAGTCAATAAACTCTAGTTTAAATTCTAGAGACCCTGCCATCGCGATTTGCTCTCAAAATGTTTTGGTTATAAAACAACTATAAAATAACTGCACATTCTAGTCTAATAAATTAGACCTTGAGGTTACACTTCTCTTAATGTGTAACTTTAGGGTCTAATTTATTAAGCTTTGCACATTCAATCCTTTTAAACTGTCTATTGTGGAGCTCTCCTGTCAAATAAGGTAAATAATACCATACTCTGATTTTATTTGCTGATTCGAGCGTCGGGCTAAATAGTAGTCCGAACATTGAGCTTTGACAGGTCAGATTGTTATATAACAATATTATTGGTCAACATCGACCAAAATATAAATTGTATTTCATAGCAGCAACCACTCATATATCCAATATCAGAACAGAATAGGGGTAGTCAAGTCGGAACATTGCGATCTCGGAACATCCAACTGGGAACATCGTTTAGTCCAAGTCGGTGAAACCTTTAGTCCAAATCAGCCAAATTATTGATAGCGGACAATGTATAATGTATATTTAATTTTATTGTCGCGGCTACAATCTTTACTGCATTATTTAATGTAAAATAATATATATTTTTGCTTTCCGATTTTGAGAATCCAAGGTCAGCAGATGTAGGCCTGTTGTAAAACGGACGTGTAAGAGCACATTCAAAAACAAAAGCCTGTTAAAAATCTACAGATTGAGACTGTAAATGGTCCGAAATGAAAAGTCCTAAGATTAACGATCACAGAATTGCGAAAGACATAAAAATAAAGTGAAAGTAACCTGTGAGCGTACGATCGCACACTTCATTTTTAGCTTTCAATTCGGTGCGCGTTCCAGTCGTGGCGTCACTCAGAAATCTCCAACTACATCTATTCATGTGCAATGTACTCTTGTTCGTGTTATGAACAACAGGAAGGCGATCATAAAAAAACATGTGAAACGAAAATAAAAACATTTAAACACGGACCAATCTTGGCTTGGTCAGCTCGTATTCAACGATAGTGAAGTCGTATACACTTTATACAGTATTGAGGCAATATGGAATACACGCATAACCCGGTCAATACTCCTTGATGAAGCCCGGTAACTATCCAGACCTACATATTAAATCATGTTTCCTTGGCACTTGACGCCCACCTTTATGCCTATAATAACATTATATACTATTCAAAACATGTAGTTCCACTGATCAGTTTCACATAAAAGACCTATAAACTAAATAATAAAAACTTCATTTATACAATTATCACATTGCTTTTTAAAATCATGTGGTAAAGCAGATGTTTTTTTACTGTTTTATTATTACGGCTTCCAGCTGGGGTGCAATTTAATCCTATTAAATAGGCCCTCGACGTTTGATATTTATCATTTGGACATTGACAGTACATCGGGGTTAAAATTCCACAGCGTTTGAGAGTGTTTTTGTCAGAAAATCTTTGACAGTCAGGCTCAGTGTCCTTGACATCGCGATATGAAGCGGGTGGAATTTACCGACAAATACAATATTTAGGATAGAAATTAATTGATTGCTATACACGTTGACTTCACAGCCTGGCAGTTTATTTTTTTTTAAACCCGTTTATACGTAAATTGAATCGAAGGATAGAACGTCGAGACACTGTCAATGTCCTAATGATAAATATCAAACGTCGACGGCCTATTTAATAGGACTCGGGTACAATGCAAACCTCACAGGTGGTTCAATTTCTGATTCCCCACTGAGATTTTGGCAAAACATTTTAAATTTAGAAAACCAAAACTGGGGTGTCTTTTCTCCAGCCTTGTGTCAAAAAATCTGCCTGCAACCGAAGGTGCTTTGTTTTCTCTCACACACTATTGCTGGCTGTCGTTATCAAGCAATAGCTTATCTTGCATTGATACGGCTTACCGACGTGACGTCACATGGATCAAGGTCACCCACTTCAAGCGATGTAAAATATAGTAATTTTAAACAATAAAATGATCATTTTAGGAAGAATTTTATTTCTTAAAACTGTGCATATCTAATTCTTTGTGTACTAAAGTACAAATAACTGCAAAGTGGGACTGAAGTTCTGCGGAATGTTCCTCTGTCAACTTCTTGTCAAATATGTCAGTGAGCCTTTCGCGTGGAAGCAGTGTGCCAAGAACCGTGCAACCAACGGCAAAATCTTTCACCAAATAGTAGACGGTGCAGACTTCGTCTTGTGTATAAACTAGAAGTATGCCATTGTTATTCACTCGCCGACATCTGAACTACGCCAGAATCTTTCCCATGTATTAAATTCTAATATTATCGAAACCCATACCCCAAAAAACCAACACACCTTTGCTTGCTTTTGCTCAATTTGCTGACAGTGCGAGAAGACTTATTTCTAACAAAAATGATTGGTGTTCAAAGACGTGTTGCTCATTGTTTCGCTTGTGTGACCGCAATGAATTCTATACTTATATATCCATATAAATTGGTTTATTTGTGGTTGGAAATTAAGTGTATTTCGCTTTACTAGAGGCATTGTGCTGCGAATTGTTGATAGTGACACAGAAAAAGGTAATAAAATGTGAAGCGTTTTGCACATGGAAAATGCATGGCCCTGCAATAAGCATAAACATACTGCCCTTAGCGAGAGACCCCTTTTTTAGGAGAGGCTTCACGACAATCAAGCCTCGGGCACTGGGGACTTGAGCACAGGCGCTGAACAGTGGCAATGCATATGTACCAGCCAAGGACTCCAGGGCCGATTCCCCGTGGAGACAAAGACAAGTTTCTTTCTCCTTGTTTATAAATATACAGATTATGCTGAAAATTTGTTTGTTTGATTGGGGTTTAATGTCGTACTCAAGAGTATTTCAGTTATATGACGACGGTTTCTCCCCTTCACAATGCACCTTGCCTAGTTGCGGCGAAAACCGGGAGGAAACCTCAGATTGCCGGAGCCACATTGTGTGACTGACTCATATACCTGATGGTCGACAAGCGGACTCGATCCCGTGAGCGGTAAATATAGATAGGATTGGTATGCGCACACAGTACCACTAAGCCACGGCCGCCATACAGAGGCAAAATTTAAGCAAAATATATGTGTTTTCTTCCCCATTAGAATGATGTCGTTTTTTTTTTGCAATGATATGCCCTCTGGCTAACGTCAGTACAATTGTTTATCATGGACAAACATTCTTTTTTCAGCAGATTTTCCATAGATAACTTAATATTTTTGCTTTATTCTGTTAACTCTGTGGTAGTACAGCGCCGTCGTAAGAGTGAAATATCCTTGTACACGGTGGTAAACCCAAATCAACCTTCTATATACACTGGCATGTCTATTCATGGTCCACGCCTCGAATAATAGTACCATTAGAGCTTTCATCTGGCAATTCCGCGCTAGCACTGGACTCAGCCAGGTAAGCCCGAGGTGACAGAACCTATATTTCACCTTATTAATGATCCACCCACTCAGATGAACCCGTTTTAGTATCCAGCACGAGTCAATTATCACATCACCCTAGAGTTATTCAAGCGTAACCCATACCATAAAGTCATCATATGTTTTAATGTCTATCCCAGAAAAAAGAACTTATCGTGTTCATCAGTCCGCCGTGGTTTGATGATAGATACCAAAGTAGCTTTTGATTCGTCTGCCTAGACAAGTCAGACAGACCAGACTTTAGCAACGTACTTTAGTAATTCAGGCTTAGCTAGACTGATTGGTGGATTTCTATAGCCTGGCCCGCGGCGTGGTCCACTGGTTAGCGTGCCGGTATATTGTTAGTACTTCGATGTATCGCTCACGGGTTCGTGTCTGTCCGTAGACCTCAGGTATATGATTGAGTCACACATGCTGGCTCTGGAATCGTACGAAATTTAAAGAGGATTCCATCCGGTTTCCCCCATATTTAAATTATGCATGTACAAGTGGAATACGATGTCACGATGTTAAACCCCCGATCAAACAAACAAAATATCTATATGTGCTCGATGGTAATTATGTAATTATAAAAGCAACATGCACCGGACCAAACATCCATACCGGACCATCGAGATAATCTTAACTTAGAACACCATTATACATTTATATTGATTCTATTTCCAAAAAGTAAACAACACCCTTTAATCAACATAAACCAGCCTTATATGGCTCAAAAACGTTTAAAACTATGGAATGCCTTTAAATTATGATACA
Organism: Mopalia kennerleyi; assembly: GCA_034783855.1. Lineage (NCBI taxonomy): Eukaryota > Metazoa > Mollusca > Polyplacophora > Chitonida > Mopaliidae > Mopalia > Mopalia kennerleyi. Next base: position 48,988 of record JAVFBX010226608.1, on the reverse strand, counting down.
GGTGAGGCAATCTCTCATGGTCTAACATATATCGTAGCATTATCTAGAGAAAGATTCTAAATGAATATAACCGCGTAATTTCGAATTTTTGCAATAACAGGCTATTATGTATTCGATTAGGTCTCTTCCAACAATGGTAAAGACACTGAACTTTCTTAGACAATTTAAATGTCAAGTGCTACCTTAAATCGCTCGGTAACTTCGTGTAAAAACGTTGGGCATGATGGTTAAGGTATCGGTTGCCATTTTCCTCTCACGCAACCAATTCGCCTTGAATGAGGACTTGGCATTGTTGACACATTAAAAAGGCCTGTTTACCTCATACGACTGAACTAAAGAGAATCAGCTTCATTTAGCCGGTTGGCCTACAGCAGACAAGTTTTGCAGCTTTTAATCCGATGTAGGTGCACCTGGTATAAACGTTTTGAGATCATTATGGGCTGTGACTCTTAAACAAAAACAACTGCCACAAAGCAAATGCTGATATACTGTAGTGTCACCAAATGATGCATCAGAGGGATTTGTCTGAAGTATTGTTGTGACATTTTGAAAGTCAACTATTTCTTATGGTGATATTAATTTTTTCGTGCATGATGTCAGACGAGAGTATGTATTGTTCTTGTTGTACGATGGACATTAATGACACTCGTTTAGAATGTACTCAATGATGAATCCCAGAATCAAGGACGAAATATGTCAGTATGAGAGTATGTATTGTTCTTGTCGTACAGGTGAAATTAATGAAACTCGTTTAGAATGATTTCATGTATGAACCCCCAGAATCAAGGAGAAAAGATGTCCATACGAGAGTATATATTGTTCCTTTTTTTTTCAGGGAAAATAATGAAACTCGTTTAATATGAAATCCTGTATGAACCCCCAGACTCCAGGAGAAAACATGTCCGTACGAGCGTTTATATTGTTATTGTCGTACAGGATATATTAATGAAATGTGTTTAGTATGAACCCAACCATGAACCCCAGAATCAAGGACAGAATGTGTCCGTACGAGGGTCTGCCTTGTTCTTGCCGTTCATCGCGTGATCTGATAGATATTGCTAATACTCGCCACACGTTTTTATTGTTTACCGAGGCGCGGCTTCGATTGAGTAATTGGCGAATGTCACAACTGCAACAAGCGCATCTGAGCAGATTCAAATCTAAAACGCAGTGGCATGTTTAAATAATTACTTGACAGCCATGGCTGTTGATTGTATCGTGCAGTTCATTGCGTGCATTGATGTTTAACAAATCTGGTATTTAACAGGTTTTGGATGGTACATTGATAAGTTATCAAAAACTAATTAGAATCTTGAAATGTGAATTGTGCACACTTAGCATTGGTCGAATTACTCCAGCGGTTGTACTACCATCTATTACATATAAGTTAAAGAGCATACAGTGTAATGCAAGAGCCAACAAAAATAAAGGATTTTGTTGGCCGAAACCACATTAAAAAGAAAGGAAATCGTAGTTTACTAGTAATGTTTATGACGAACGATTCAGTTCTTCGATCGAGAAAATTCGATGAATTTGTTCAAGTCGTAGTGGTCACACTGGGACAGTGTACGTGTTTGCATTGAAAACAGCGAAACATGTCGCTTGTTTCGTTTTGGCACCGGTGATAAACGGGGAGTTTGCATGCTTTTAGAGGATTACCTGTTCTAATTAACCTTATTGCAAAGGTGGGGTTTGTGACTATACGCTTAAATTGCAGTAATATCAGTTGAGTAGATTACATCTCCGTCCATCCCACTCGCGGAGTAGGCTTGGCACCAGTAGGGCCTATCTCTAGGTTGCATTTGACATCAGTACCTTCAGGAGCTCCTAATGTAGTACAGTTGGCGAGTGATGGGACAGTTAAAATGGAATAAAATATTCGATACATTCTGAGAGCTATAGCGATAACCCCAAAGGTCTCCCAACAACGGACGATTCATGCATTAAGAGGCGAGCCAGTTCAACCCTCAAAATACACAAAACCTGTTGCGTTCTAATATAATGCATAGACAGTTCCTCCGTAAAGGGGGAAAGGGGGGGGGGGGGGGGTACAATGTCTAAGTAATGCTCTTTATACATTCCTATAGTGACACATAAGCTTCGCTGGCAATTCCTAGGGGTGGGGTAAATTCGTATTCAAGCGAAGAGGGGATGAACCCAACACAAACTCAGTTACTATTGTGTCGGTTGAATGCGGGAGTGTATATAGAATGCATGGCACAGTAAATACATCCATACCGCATTTTACCCAATCCTTTGGCTAAGGGCTATGTTTTCAAAGCGTTGTCATACAGCGTTTAATAAGGCCCGGAAGAGCATTGACACCACTCCCAGTAGAGGAATGACCAACATACGTTTTACCTACCAACGAGTAAATCCGTATTAATAGTATAAGTAAAAAACACAAATATTATAAAACCAAATAGGGGTTACTAAGAGCAAAAGAAATTACCATTGCATTTGTCTACGGACAACAAAACTTGAATTTTATAATGGTTATACAGCGTCACAAATTTCAATGCGATGTTATCAATACATGTTATTTGACTAAGTTCGTTCTACTCATAAATTGGCAGTTGTGTTGTTGTTGTTGAAGATGAAACCCGATTCCACAATCGATGCCAGACATTATAGGTACCATCAGGAGGGATAACTGAATTTAGGGTAAGGTAATGCAAGTCACACACGACTGCTGATTGAATTGTTCAATTAACTTGTTCTCATGAAATTGCGAACCTCAGTGGCTTAATCCTTTATTCGAATAGACCTCTTCCTGCTATGGCAATTTATTAAGTCGACTAGATCTGTCTGTATTATGCCACAACAAATGGCTATTGCAATGATAATTGTGGTGATAATTCCTAACTTCAGCTGAATTATTTGCAGAGGTTGATGCTGTTAAAGCAGACAGTTCCTTTGATTTTCCGAGATGATTGGATATATAACAATTAGAGAAACTTGTTGCCAGAGTGCTGCTACAATTTCGTGTCCATTTTTTCCTGAGAGTTTGATACAACCCCATTAACTAGCTAAATCTTACCATACACGTAACAATAAAAAATGCACCTCTAGGGTTACATTTCAAGCAGTATTCCATCGAGTGTTAGACCTCTAACCTAAAGGGCTCGAGTTCGAACTACGGTTAGCCGCGCAGTAGTTCTGTCGGTTTGGGTGGCCGCCCGTCGGTTCTGTTCGTTCGACTACTTCAACATCTTCAATGTATTGATCATGAGGTCGCGGCTTCATTTCACAACGACATATTAAAGGGAAGTTCTAATGAATTAGTATATCGTGTGGTGGGTAGACGATTGGTAAGTTTCAATGAGAAAGCAGTATACAAACTTTGAATTCAATCCGCTTACGTGTTACATTAAAATGCAAAAAACTGAATGCGTCACAGACAAACTTTCAAACATAAATACACGGGTTGGTAGACAAAGGGTGACCTTAAAGACTCAACTACCTCTGACTACATTGTATGTAAGTAAATGAAAATACTTGCGTTCTTCGTCCATTTTTACGCGATGAAGTAAGCATACTTGTATTAAAATAATTAAAGATGGGGTTCTATTTTATGTTAAAGGCGCAACACGAAACGTTTTCAATGAGTGAATTGGGGAAAAGAAAAACTCATTGTTAGATCGTCTGTTATTTCATCTGCCAGAATATTAGCATAGATTTGTGAATCATGGTAGTTATAAGGTATTATCACTATCTTATGCCTGTGATTAGGCTTCGCCGCACAAAGCCTCTTGATAAATTAGGGTCTTTGGAGATTTGCAGTGCCTGTGACCATTCTAGCAAATGTAACACTATGAAGCATTCCCTTAGCGAGAGAGATTTAGGTGCTTTTTCCTGCTTAGCCTATCAATACCTTCGCAGCCCGAGTGCTTTGCCGTCGCTTACACGGCTCGCTAGTCTCCCCGGCTGCAATGGACATCTCGTCCTGCCAACCACTCAACGGATCCATCTTTGACATCGATGCCAGGTCATCGAAATGTCGTCCTCGAACTACTGGTAGTGTTTTAATAAATAAATGCACAGGTCATTATCGAATCATGTAGGTATATCGGCCGAGCCTGTGTTGTGGCTGGTCGTGCTGCCGTAGAATACACAGCCACTGTCAGGAAGGCTTGTTGTCCCTTGGGTTATAGTTGGATCGCGGCACCCTCCCACGCCTTGCTTTAATATCGCCCCTATCCGCTATATTATACAGTTTATGGACAGAAGTCAATAATGCCCAGACCATGAAGTTTGTCTCTGGTAATGCTTCAGAACTCTTCTCCACGCGTATTTCACATCTGCATAGTGTGACTACCTTTTGATCAACGGATTGATAACATAATTGGAATCATCGTTTATTTGCCATTTGCTAATTTTCACTGACGCAAAAGTTCCAAGTGCAGCGTATAGAATTTTTCTCTAATTCTATATTTTACAAAATATTTCGAGAATAACACCTTCCGTGTCTCAAGGATCTATTCAATGATGGCCGTTCTATAAAAGGTAAGTTTTTTTTTTACATAAAATGATTGCCGTTTTTTGACAGGTAAGTTTTATATACTTGAATTTTGTGACAAACTGAATGACTTCGGTTTTGAGTAAACAACGAATTTTGTTTTCGTAGAGCTGTGAAACGGAATTTCAATTGTCTTTAATTCATTTTCATTTCCATTCAGCATAACTGAGAATATAAAAAGCAAGAACTGCTCAATTACAGGACCAAGTTGTTTTAAAAATGTAAACTGTTTTTTTATTAGTAAATCTTACATATCGTTATTTAAGTACTTCTTTGTCAAGACATCAACGTTATGTATTGGTAAAAATTACCAGCTTCTTTTCAATAATTGAGCAGTGGTAAAAATATATTTTCCTTTCATGAACGCGTTAGGCGAAGCGATAATATTACTTTCAGATGTAGACAAGCTCTGTTTCTTCTTCACCCTACAGCTATATTGCGATAAACTTGTCGATATAATCGTGTTCTCTTTTGGCAAACTGGATATCAGCGGCGACAAGTTAAATTCTGCTGGGAAGTAAGAGCTTTTACGTGCCCCTCTCGCATCTTTGCGAACGAATAGAGCAAATAGTTCTGTTTAACTTGGTATTGGAAATGTGTTCAGCTTATTATAGTAACCCAGTTTTGTTTCTATCCTGTCTCTTTAATCAATACAACTTAACCATTGTTGACCAAAATAACTAACCAAATAGGAAATAGTATTGCAGTCCTTGTTAACATTTTAGTTTTGAAAACACGGCGTGCTGAATGAACATTGCCCGAAAGGCTAGGTAATTGAACGACTTCTACGCTGAGAATAGAACTGGAAGAACGGCTAACGTACGCAAATGTACGATTGAATGGTTTGGCTTTGTATACAATACAAACATCAATTCCTCGATATAGCCCTGTTGATGGACAGTTTGCATGTTAGCAGTAGAGCCTGCAGAGTTCTGAACCGAAAATAGTAGCATATATTGGTTATAAGGTTATAAACGCTGTTCTCTGTTCATCGCTTCGCCGATCACCTCTCACTCCAGCACTCGCTGGTAAAATTAACACATAATGACGTGTGTCTGTGTTTTGTTTAACAGCAGGTACTCCGGCTGGCCTTTGTTTCCAGCTCAGGTATTAGACACCAACTGATCACAATGTTCTATTATTCTTTGGCATTAACACCCGCATGCAATAATTATATTAAGATGAGATGATCTTGTTTATGACGTAAAAGGACAATCAATGAATTGGGACAACAATACAATATCATATTCCCGTCTCTAGTGAGGTTATAAAAAGCACCTTTAATAGGCCTTAAACATGTTATCTACAAACTGTCTTCAAACAGACTCTTTGTTTATGAGAGAATATTTGTAGAAAACTAATTCAACTTGTACATATGTATGAATTGTATACCAATATCCTAATGGATGGTATTTAAGCGTTTTCCGGTCAATAATATTCCAAGTGGTGCTGCCATGGGTCGGTTAAGATCATTGTGTGAGTAACGTATTACCCGGATAAAAATGATCACCGTTCTACCTCTAGCCTCTACAAGTCAGCTCACTCTCCAGTTCCGTGGTTCGAATCCTGAATGTGGCAATGAATATGATACATCGTTATACAAAGGCCTTGATTTCCCCCTTTTTTCATCTCAGATGATTTTGTAAATTTCGTGCGGTTTTAGCGAATAACTTTATCAAACAAACTTCGTGACGTCATGGCAAATACCAAGCATACATTTTCACTGTTTTCCAGACAAAAATGCTTGGCTTGTCTGTTATTCAAGCATTAAGTCAAAGGCTTTCTGTGTGAAACTATTGAGAAGTTCAGAAAAAGTCCTGTGACGTACAGATATAGTTAACACAGTGTGGTTTTATTTTCGACATTTGACGTCGGGACTGCGTAGGGCTGCATCTGCTGTTCTCATTTGTGGTAGATATTCACTCATAAGAACAATTACCTTATTCTAATGCGGATTGATTTAAAACATCAATCACTGGATTAGTTTTGAATCGCAATGAAGGCGTACACCAAGACAAGCCACGCGAACATAAAATGCAAATTGCTCAGTTGGATTAATGTTCCATCGTTTCTTAGCGCCACAGTTTGAGTATGCTTTATAATGACTGCCCATTATAGACTGGAAGTTTTATAACAAGAAGCACTCCACATGTTGACACTGTCTACGTCACGAAAATGTTATCCGCATAATTCCTAGTTAGAAAGTTCTATGTATAGCTCCCAGTCGATGTCTGCAGAGCGGAGAAGCTGTCGGGTATATACATATATAGATATATGTGAAGAGGCAACCGAACAACCCTCTTATGAAGGAATGTCATAAAATGGTGCCTAAAATGTATGAACAACGCGACCTCTGATAAAGATATGTCATAGTGTTCGAGAAAAACAATAGTCTAAAGGGTCTAACAGACTGGACGAAACACCATCGCATAACCAAATATAGCAATTATGCTTACTGGGTTCATGTACTAATGTACGAATTTTACGTCTTATTAGCTTTCCTTAACTGTTTCTGTGTGGAATTCGACGAAAACAGTTTAGCTCTAGGTATTGTTGTTATACATTCAGTACTTTACCAACGCCATTTCATGAGGAAATCTGCCGTACATTTTATTCTGAACTGAAAATCCTACGAGGTGTTGCGTTGCGTACACCTTTACCAACCAATTCTTTGGTTGATTGGTTGATTTATCAAGTGAAGATTCGAGGACTATAATCCGATAATATAAACCTTCAGGAACACGGCTTTTGACGATGAACTGTTTGCTCTGTTTCGAACATGAATGTTTCTGCAATAAAAACTGCATCGCTCTCTCGGAAACTCATTGTAATCCGCCAGAAGGCCATTCCATGTAGAATAGAAAAGCTAACACCAAAACATAGGCAACATCATCATGTATGATAAAACGATATTTTAATGTTAGATTAAGATTTATAGGTAAGGTTTACGGTTGGGTTTTGTGCTAGGTTTGGACATATCATGGGTTTGCGGTTGGGTTTAGTGCTATGTTAAGACATAGGTGACATTTGCGGTTGGGTTAAGTGCTAGGTTAAGAATTAGGTCAGGTTTGCGGTTTGGTTTAGTGTTAGGTTTAGACTTAGGTTAGGTTTGCGGTTGGGTTTAGTGCTAGATTTAGAATTAGGTCAGGTTTGCGGTTGGGTTTAGTGCTAGGTTAAGAATTAGGTTAGGTTTGCGGTTGGGTTTAATGCTAGGTTTAGACTTAGGTCAGGTTTGCGGTTGGGTTTAGTGCTAGGTTTAGACTTAGCTCAGGTTTGCGGTTGGGTTTAGTGCTAGGTTTAGAATTAGGTTATGTTTGCGGTTGCGTTTAATGCTAGGTTTAGTCTCAGGTTTAACGGTTTGGAGTTGAATTTAGTGCTATAAAAGTTTAAATTTATGTTAAGTTTATGGTTAAAGTTAGTGCTAGGCTCAGAGTGTTAAATTTAGATTGAAAATGGCCCATTTCTCCTACACATTGGTCAAACACTAGAAATTACCACTTAAACCCCCTTGTCAATTGTCTTCTTGGATAAAGGTGCTTATCTGTACGGGAAACTTCTTTCCTTTTATCATCGATTCTGCAGCATAAGAATGACAATTTGATATACATGGTGGATATACATAATCAGAAATGGACATTATTTTTTCTACCGGAATATTTAGAGGCTTAAGATTTAGAGGATTAAGAGGCTCCAACGACATTCTGCATTTGCTGCCGTCACTTTATACTTCAGTAATACTCAATTACAAGTGAAGCAGAGCATTCTACTGAATGCTCATCACTTACGAGTGTGTGCGTATCTATTAATTGCTAAATAACAATTGCTTAATGCTGGTATTACAGCCGTGCCGTGAACATATAAGTTGTGCTTATATAGCACCAATCAATCAGGCAATCAATCAATCAATCGTATAAGGATAATCGTGAATATTAGTAGAACAATGATAAAGCGCATAGATTCCCTATATGGCATGGCGAATTTAGATGTTTTCTTCAAATAACAACGATGCAATGTTACCGTTAGATAAACTCGTTCCACATCAATTGCTTGTCGGTTGTCCCGAAGATCAATAGATCAATGGCTAAAAGTACAGATGTACCTCTGATATGGCTCGGACCAAGTTGGCTCTGTCATTATATTCTATGTTAGCAAGAGATGCAGGACATCTACAACTGTTAAGATTTTGGGGAATATCCACTCATGTTCACTTAATGTGTGTATTGCGCTTTCACAAAATTCCCCAAATTCAGAACTGTCATTTTTTAGGTTGTGTACATTGCCTTTGTATGGTATCAGATAAGGTTTCTTCGCTGTCAATATTTAATTAAAGATACCAGTTTAGCCACATGGTGATTTAAGTGGATTGAATATTTAAATACTAAGCTAAAAAAAACTAGCATATATAGCCAACATTGCAGATCTAGCTATATTGTAACCACAATACAACAACCCGACACGCTGTTCACTCGAAACGAAGTCAATCAGAGCAAGGCATTCGGAAAACATCGCTCTTTTGTTTAAATGAAGAAGAATAATAAATAACCGCGTAAGCTTGGTTTCTGCTAAATTTGTGCGTGTCGAGGCATAAAGCGGCTGTAAAGCAGTATTATAGATTGGACCTTCTGAATCCCCTTGATCGAACAGCCTGAAGTCAAAAGTCACTGAAAGAAATCCTTATATCGAAATGCCATGAAGAGATGTTCGCAAACAAAGACAACTTGTTAACAAATGTGTTCTTTTGTATGTTTAGAAAAAACGATGCGTTAATAAAAGAAAGGAAAACGTTTAAAATAACACAGATGTATACCACGAAATTTAATTTATGTTACTAGTTGGATAATCTCTTCATCAGATTTCTGCACTTTTCCAGTTGATTTTGTATGAAATTCCCAATAGTTCCCAATGTCACAATGTATGACAGGTGTGTACCCAGGGTGATAATTACTGCCTTAACTGCGCAGGGCTTTTTATAAAGCTATCTATGTAAAGACGGTTCTCTGGTCTCTTGACCGACCCAGCATATCACAGCTTGCCAAAAGGCGCTATTTACCTTGGAAACGCCTCTTATTGCTAATACGATATATCTAAGCCTTATATGTTTGAGTGAGTTTGAGACTTTGCGATAAAATAACGTTATGGCTTTGTGATGAGGTCAATGGGGAGTTATGGAGACCATCAGTAACCATATTAACCGAGGCTGGAGGTTGAGGTATATGCGAGCTGAGTAGTTGTATAGCGTAGAGACGACAGAAGTTAAAAGCCTTAACTGTTTTAATATGATATTCGCTGTATCAACAGAATCAACAAGACCTACATGTTACATAGAGAAAGCATTAGGACCGAAAATAAGATATACTCTTCCATATACTAAGTCCATATAATATTACGAATGCACATTCTCCGCAAGACATAACACAACTTCGTTGCATAATCACATACTGTACACTATACACTATACAAATTATTTTTTCCCTACAAGTACTACTTGTGACCAATGTCTGCTGTTGTACAGGAATCTGTGGCACAGTCTCCTTAAAATACAGTTTAGTCCAGAGAGTTCATCAGTTTTGTGAAATGTTGTTGTTGTTGTATATGACTGGAAACTATATATAAAAAATGGTCCCGTAGAACTATTGCACACTATTCGCTTGATTTATGCGGCTGACTCCATGTCAATCAATGGCATTGCATACTGAAATCTTTTAATGAAAAAACTTGGTTCTGATTGCTTTAGTTTCATAATTTGAAACAAAGTTTATGTTAAAACGTCTGTGTTCTTGGCGTCCACTGGCCCCTTGTATTTCAATATGAGAAAATAGACTACCAAGTATTCTCTTCTCTTTTAAAAAAAAAACTCTTGACAATTCTTTCATCCACACCCCGTGGCTAGAATGAACTTAGATCACCTTATCTACTCATATCTGTTCACTCGTTACTTTTGGTTGGGTTGAATTGTAGTAATGGTTTTCCGTACCTATAAATTATGACACACAGTACAATGAGTGGGAAAATATAAAATGCGGAATGCAGATAAGGCAGCGAGAGGACATATTTATTGATATTTTTTTAATCAATCCGCAATAAGTTGCAATGAAACACATACAAGTCTAAAACACATAGTATTGACACTTTGGTCGCCTTCTCATAAGTGAAATAGCTTTTAATAGAGCATAAAACATATCAAACAAACATCTAACCAGTATCGATATATGAACTCGTTGAACAGGAACTCGTTGGACCCTATCCTAAAAGACGCGTTTGACTCCGAGTCAGATAGATATTAACGGATAACAGATACGCCTTTAACGACAACCTCATTTGTCAGCGGCTAATATTGGCTATGCACTTTGAGATAAATATTTTATCTGCGATGTCGATCAATTAAATAGTTAGATCCAGTATTATTTCTGACAAACTAGTCATAAGCCAATGTCCGCATTGATCTTTTGATATATTCTAACCATTCATCACTCTAAGCTAACGAAAGAACTTTTACTCAGCTGGATGGTGTGGTCGGTGTGTTCATTAAATATTAAAACCCATCAGATAATGTAAATGGTTCAGACAGATAAATATAGACTTATCGGAGCTTTATAGACTTAAGAAGCGTTTATAAGATGCTATTTCCTCACTGTTGCTCTTATTCCCATTTGAAGTGTTAATTCCCACAGTTAAAATCGCCACTCTTTCATACAGTTGGTGTTTTTTGTACATTATGGATAGACATATACCGTAAATGAATACCGTACCTGCTTGTCTTTAATATATTGCGAATTATTGCCATCGAGATCACAATGTTGAATTCCATACCACCCTTCTATGATTCTGATGGCTGTACTGTATTGTACCTCTTGAAGAATCCATCGGACTAGTGACAAATCTAGTATAAGTAAAGCATTGTTTAGATATATTTGTGACTTCTTTAAAAGCAAAATAAGGTATACATTATGTGCGGAATGTGGAAAGAACCATTAAGCGACATGGTGATGTGTAATTGTAGTTACTTATATAAAAAACATCGAACCGATACGTAGTGAGCGGGTCATTGGCGTACATAGCAAGACAGAGATACATTAAGAGTCAATAAAATTGATGTATCAGATCGGATATATCATTAGCTAAAAATGATGTAAAGGCAGATTTGTTTCAAAATATTTCATACTTTTTGTATGACGCCAGATATCCTCTAACCAGTGGCGTATATAAGATTTTGTGAAAGACTATAGGGTTCTATTACACCAGCTGAATATGAGAGGGTTCAGGGGCCGCATAAGCCCTGGAAGCACTGAGAATGACAAGGCTCGTAGAGACAATCTCAGTTCATATTTACAATGACATTTGGTCAGTCATTTTGACTGGTGGATTAACAGCGATCTTTATCTATGCAGTTTAAAAACCAAGCAAATTAAGATTAGAGCCACAAGAATATAACGTATAGGAATTCTACATTACTACAGTGTTAGTCATAAATTGACAAAAAGTTGATTTTAGTCATCTTTAAGTTTATATAGGTGCAATTGTTTAGGTTTTCAAAATATTGTTGGTATGACGATACAGATAACAAAAACACGTTAAGAGAGCATTGATTCTTAACTTTAGACAAAGGAAAGCAGTACTGGCGTATATCTGGGCAATTTACCGCGGCCACCATGACAGTGTAGGTGCACATTTTGTCTTCATTCCAATTTGTTGTCTGTTCTGAGGGCCTTTCTGTTTCTGAGAGACCCGTCGCCATGGCTTACTGGTTAGTGTATCTGCTTATTAATCTTGCTTAGATGTACCGTTCACGGGTCGGTTCCGCCTGCCGACCAACAGGTTTATGAGTGAGTCACACGATATGGCTCCGGCATTCACGGGGGTGTTTTTTTTACAAGGTTTCCCGTTAGGTTTTCCACCTATTTGAGTAAAGAACAGTGTGAAATTGACATATAAGTAAAATACCATTGAGTACGACGTTGAGCCTCAATTAAACTAACACAGTATTTTCGTTATTTTGGGATAACACTTTTTTTAGTTTGAACAGATTCTAGTTCCGAAAATTTTTCAGGTTGAAACCCGTCCGGGAATCGAACACTTGACCATCAGAGTAAGGCGTCGAATCGCCAGAAGTAAATGCCGGCCACCAAGAGCACTCAGCCACCAGGTTTTCTATCCCTATGTTGTCTGTTCTGATGTGCTACTTCACTGCGTCAGTTACCTGGGGATGTCGAATATTCCCATCATTAGACTGGCATGATGCCATTTTATGGGCTGATGGGTGACTGGTCCTGGGATAATAGAACATAGCACTGTCATCAGAAATTTAGTTCAGTTTAGTTTAGTTTATCGAACTCAGACTCATACAGATACATAGAATCAATTTACAGAGCTGATAACATATAACAGATGAGATATAGCGCTGTCCTCCCGCGGGACTTCGCTTCGAGAACAAGCACTGTGGACCCCCTTCCACTAAACGTCACAACCCCAATGTGTTGGAAGCTCTCTGTGTCAATTAATGTCTTTCATTATGCTGCAATTGTTACAAAAATATGTTTTTACGAGAATAAAGCAATAACCACTTCACAATGATCACAAAATAATATTATTTTATTATTGAACTAATCATAAATTGTCTCCCTTTGACTCATATGGTGCGTATCTATATAGAATAGTCGCTATGAAGCGCGTTTACTGACTTACAGAGTATATATCTCTCTTGAAATTGAGGGAATTTTACACCAACGAGTTTCAGATCCAGACATATCATTTCGATGTGAGAAATTTGTCCACAGCTTGTTCCACAATCACATATGACAGAGCACTAATTCCAAATGTTGTTTCCCTGTTTGACCAAGAGAAAAGAGTATCCCTTAAACATTAGCCAAACAGATGAAAGGAATACAACGGTAAACCGTAATTTGGTACGATATGCTTCACTTCCAGAGCTTGTATTCTCTTATGTTATTGTTCGTGACCAAGGAGGTCCAGGGAGACTGTTTTTGGCAGATCAGGGTGGCGTTTAAATATGTTGGTCAAAGCGCCATTTCAAGATCAGAGTGACATTACATACCGAGGTGCAATCCACAATCAATCAGTGAGTGGCTGAAAAGAGTTTCAAGTTTCCCTGGTAATCCCGTAGCTATTGGACAATACGAGGCCGATCTTTTGTGACGCCATTGTTTGCTATCCTGTGACTTTGTCTTGTCATCAACCGTTTGTCCCGAATAAAGTCGATGATAGTTCTTGGCATTTGTGTTTGGTTGATTGGGATTTAAAGTTATACTCAATGGTATTTCACTTATATTCGTTCACTTCTTACAATGCCGTCATATAATATCGTGAAAAACCGAGAGGCAACCTTGCAACAACCACCCTCTCCGTGAGTCTCGCTAGACAGAGGCATATTATGTGTTCATCACATCAGTCAGATGGCCATAAGTACGTTAAGGGTTAGGTTTTTAGGTAGGTTTAGTATACAAACCTTTGTCCAAAACCAACGCGTTTTGTCTTACATGACGGACTTGCCGACCGGGTGTTCTATCATGAAGTATGACATCTTTATCGATTGTTTAGAAATAGATTAATGATTGTGACTCTACCACATATGTCTATGCGACAGGATGCATACCGTTTCCATCAAAAATTACAAAATTAACGGATTGTTCAGTCCAGAAGCACAAACTTATCAATTTATTTTATTTTCCCTTGTCCCCTGTAGAATTTGGAACACTTTTTTATGTTAATGGCTGTAGCTCGGAAGGGAATAGATGGAATGAGCCGATTTCCTTTCATTCTTTGCAATTTCCGTTTCTATAACGCCTACATATGTGTCTTATAATTGACTTCCGATGCCCTACAGCACCAACACATATATTCAGACATAGTTCTCAGCCAAAATGACAATTCAGTGAATCGCTGGAAAAAAATAACAACAGGTGAGATTGATTTGAACTTAATTTTTCTAATTATTTTAGATTACACAAAAAACAGCTTCCTAAAACTACCAGCGTGGAACATTACATAAATCTAATCATTCTCGTTTGGCTATGGGCTTTGACTCTTGAATACCAACTATTAAACTGTATACCGATAGTCGTGTACGCAAAGCACCTGCTGATCAGAATATTAAACGTAACAAAGCAGAACAATTTATATCCAGCGTTTTGTTCTTTATACGCTATAAGCCTCCTAATACGCACATCTCTATATATAATCAAATCAATAATACCTATCTAAAAGTGGATGGTTGGGCGAGAACTTCACGTTGTCATGGTGATTTAGGTTGTATGTTTTTTGATTAGGGTTTAATGTCGTACTTTACTTATATGACGACGGATTGTCCACTTCACACTGTTCCTAGCCTTATAACGGTGGAAAACCGGGCAGAAACCTCGTCAAAACCACACCGCGATTGTGGGAGTCACATCATGTGACTCATTCCTATACGACAGTCGACAGACGGACTCGATCCCGTGAACGCTACGTCGAAGTAGGATTAGAAAGTGCACTCGCTGACAAGTAAGACACGAATCAGCTTTGAATATATGTATATAAAAATATCTTCATAAATGAAGATTTGTCTAACATTTGTATTTTTACCTGCCTTTAAATGTATATGGTATTAATTGGTAGGGGATTTGTGAATAGCAACGAACCTATCAGACCTCTAACCCATAGCTATCAATGATACTATATGTCTTAAAGTACCTCTCTTTTGTAACTTGTAATGGCAATTGTGTAGGTTGAATAGGTGTGGAGAAGCTGTGGCTCGTCGACAAATGACTGCATTGTATCGAATCCATTACCAGTGTGTGCTTAATCGGTAGATGGATCACCCCCGCGTGTTTGTAACTTGCGATATCATTCCGACCATTTGTGTTAGCTCTTCCGCATCTCTACAGAAAAAGTAAGCAGAGATTTTCATGCGATGTCATTAAACTTTAGCATGCTTGTGATCGGTACAAAGGACATTCTAATGTTTGGTTGTGTTGTACCACACGATATCCGAGTGTTTTAATCGCTTCACTCTGTCCGCCTCTGACCGAGTGTGGTCCTCTCGTGTGATTTTAGTAAAAAAAGACAAGAAGTAACGATCAATGTCAAAGAAGATAGATTTTCTGAAATTTAGTAACAATAAAAAAAAAACTGTCAAGAGAGTCCGATTTTTTTATAACAAGGGTTAAGCTCAACCCACCAATCAAACAAGCCCTACGTGTCATGAAAACCTGTTTCATGTCTCTATTTAGAGCTGGACAGCAAGTTTGGCACGGAAAAGGTCACATTTACCAAACAATTTATCACAGGAATGATAAATGGGTTATTGGTCTTACTTCTTACTTTTAGACTTCCTAGAAATGCAGACTGCGGTCTTTCCAACGCAGTTAATTTCTCTTATATCACGAATAGGTTATTTTGAAACACAGCACAAGGTCGTCAAACGTCCTGGATGGATAATTAATTGGTCTCAAATTGAAGGAAAAGATTTGATAACGACTTAAAGCTGTCTGACAAATTCTTACGTACAAAAAGCCGTCTTAAGTCAACGGCGCTGTGTCTTTTCTAGTTAGAAACCATGTTGTTTTTTATATACCTGTATTGATTGTCAGTCGTCCATATTCAGATCTGTAAATTTATTTTCGCCCTTTGAAGGATGAGCTATTCGATACATTCAACTCCTCACCTGATGTATGTTGCAATACGCAGCGTATCTTCACTGATGTTCTGGTGTAAGACACTATATAAAATTTGTTCTCAGCTACGCATTTTTTACATTGTTTTATTTTTATTTTTTGGTGTGATTTCGTAAAAAATATTTACGTTTTGGTTCTGGAAAGTCATGTTTCAACAAAAGCTTGGAATCTTACTGTCGCCACAACTAGTATGGCGGGCTGTTAGATGGAGGATGCTGTCGTCCAATTGCTCTCAGATCTAAAACACTTCTGTTGTGGAACTTTGTTTTGCGCAGTGTCAGTTTGATACATTTTCTCTGAGCGATGGCAGTGACGTTGAGGCTTTGCTTCCTTCACTCATATGGCTGCCAGAGGCCGTGGTTTAGTGGTTAGCGAGCGCGCTTTCTAACGCCTACTTCGATTTACCGTTTACTCATCAGGTATATGAGTGAGTCACAAGATGTGGCTCCACCAATCGCGGGGGTGGTTTTTACGAGGTTTCTTCCCGGTTTCCACCATACTAGGGCAAGGAACAGTGTGAAGTGGACAATCCGGCGTCATATAAGTGAAATACCCTTGAGCACGACGTTAAACCCCAATCAAACAAACAAACATATGGATGCCACGCTTTGTTATAAGTGAGAAGAAAAAGACCCTGATGTATAGGCGAAAATCCAATTCAAACAAACACACTTGGAACATGTGATGCCATCTCTTTGTGGTCTTTTTACTGAATGAGATTAATCCCTGATATCTTGTGAGTAAACTCTCGAATGTAAGATGGAAGTACTTTGGTGTGATGTTTTGCAGCAACCTTTTATTGTATTGTATTTTATTCACCACATGAAACATATAAATCATCATAAATGTAGTATAACAGTGATGGACTTGATCTATCCCAGATTGCTGAGGAAACATAGTATAGGCGAACAAAATAAGATTTGAACACAGAGATATTATCTAAAATTTAGGTCGGCAGAAACTTATTTTTATAAATGTAACGAAACAAAACAAAGAGACATAATACAGATAGCAGACATGCTTGGAAAAGAAGATATTTACAATAGGGTGGAAATATTTACGTTTAGGTTCTGGAAAGTCATCCTTCAACAAAGTCTACTTGGTATGGCTGACAACATCTTCGTTTATTGATGACTACCTCTGATCTCACTCTAGAGATCACGTTCAACGGTATCTACCCTTAGTATTGATATTCAGTAAACCAAAAAGTTGTTATCCATACCAAGTATTTCCTTCTTATATGTACTTCAGTTCTCTAAATGCCACTTGAAGAAACTTTAGAATGAAATGATCTATGGGAGGTGGGTTGGGGGTAGGGTAGTGTCACGCATTAATCCACCGCAAGTGGATCAATGCAGCATTCGAAACACAGTTTACGTTGACAGAAAATCGTGTAGAGGAATTGGCAATACGAATGGAATTGATTGTGCGCTAGCTGACATGCAGTGCACGAGATGGAATCGTTTAATCAGCCATCAAGCGAACGTACTTGTGTATACATTTTGATTATAGGACCAGCTGTATTCATAAGCTGTCCATTATAATACTACGTGATGGATGCAACTTGGACAGGAACCATTATATCAACTCTAACATTTAAAGGTTACAAGGGTCATTGGGCATAAACGTTTACCTTATTTACAATCTGAGTTACTCGGAAGCGACTAGAATAATGGATTTATTGCATCGTTTAGAAATTGGCCATTAACCTTTTATTCTTATTCACCGCAAATGCTCGTTCAGAAAAAAACATACTTAGAACGTGTACCGTCGTTAAATGCTGGCGACTTGACTATGAGGGTATTTAAAAATTTTAGATCCAAATTTGAACTATATACTATATTGACATATTTAGAATTTTTTTTACACTTATGTATGTCCTATTCAGTTCATTAATTTCTCTTTTAGATGTTAACGGCCAAGGGTGCTACTGATTGGAGTTGTCTTTAAATATTGTTAAACAATTAATAAATCCTAATCATGTTCACGCCACAGCGTAGCTCAAATACCGCTAAATGTGGCGTAAAACATCAATCAATCAATTAAACTATGCGTGTCATGCCAAAGCTACTAAAATGTCATTCATAAAGACATCTCGATCAGCTGAGCTAATACCCGATAATCATAAGATAAGCATGTTTAGGACGAACTTATCTCCATTTATTCATTCTTTATTTTACAGGACACCATTCACCTGAGACTGAAACTATATTCATCTGTGTATCAATTAGCTTTTGTTATACATAGTATTAACAGGGAAGCTTAAAAGCTGCTATCAATCGATACAATATACGGTCAAGTTGATCTCATTACAAGTGAAACAGATAATCATCGTTTCGCCTCTCCAAATATACCATTGGTCATGGATACAGATCTGAGAGATAATAAGTTCAATGTAAAGCACTATCACATCATTTAAGTATACCCAGTATTACAATTTGAAAAAAACCTGTACTGACGTCGTCCTTAAAAAGCTTGACACAGTGGACAAAAACTCCGATACACGTCAAGAAACGGGTGTTGGGATTTTAGGGTTAAGTTTATTAAACCATCATCATTCTTGACGCTTGTTTTACAGGCCGATTTATATCAACTACATATGCTGCCACAGACGGTCCAATAGTCTTGGCAAAAATCGAGCTTGGATAGATCGCCTCTTTAATGGCAGCCTCCGCAAATATGTCGTCCAAGTTTAAAGCTGTCACTCCGTTCAAGTTCCGAAAGCCTGAAACGGAAGGAAAACCTTTGACCTTGCGAACTGTCAACAGAGGTGACCTATATCTTTTTGTTTTTAGAGTTTTCCATGGTAACCACAACAAAGTCTTTACTCATATAAGTCGTGTATGGAATAACATATAAGAGTGGATTTTAAGGCTTGGTGGTGCCCAGGGCGATTTGAGCCAATTAACATTCGGTTTGTAGGTTGCAGTATGGTAGGCCTAAATGTATATAAATATGGACAACTTTAAAAGCTATTGGAGGATGAATTAATATCTGCAGAAAAATACAGTGCAATTTTAGTGGTTTATTTCTCAGAATGGAATTACTAGAACACCAAACAAATTTGTCTAATTACAAGAAAAGTCCTGGTCGAAATTGTGCCAAGGACAATTTCAGTGGACCAGTCGGACTGTCCAAACATAAAAAATCGTATAAAAATATATTTTAAAAAATATATATATGTATAGATTATGGACGAACTTTCAAAAAATTAAGTAAGCCTCTTTATGCCAACATTGTACTCTTAGTGCTCAAATTCGAAGTCTCTACGATTGAAAACTTTCGAGAAATAAGCAAACTTCTATTTAGAGTCTTCTCAAATCCTCAAAGATAATCTCGAACACTTTGACAATGGTCTTGTTTCTAAACTCACGGAAAAATTCATGTAGAGATCAACTCGTAAATATATGTTATCAGAGTTTCGAAAACTGTTTGGTCGAAATAAAGGTTATAAAATATGTTTTGTCAATTGTGAGCCTAAGGGGTTTTGATGATGCGTGCTTCACTCAAGACAAGAGCTATACTTTATTAATGGAGTATTCACTTAATTTACAATCAACCGGATAGAAAAGCGTATTTTATTTGAGCTGTTCTCACCCTTACCAACCCGAAGAGTCTCATTGATTATGTAGCGGAAGGTGGCTACTATTAGGCAGAATTGATGTGGTACATTTCTGACCCGAGGTATACAGTAAACTTATTAACGACGCATTCACTCAATTTCCCCTCATCCGGAACAAAATCCTTTCTTGTTTGTATGAAGTTTCCGGTTTTATCTGCATGTTGATATTAGCTTTATCGATTTGTAATGTCATTCTGCTATGTATTGTTTATTTAACGCGATGAATATATGACACGAAAAGAGTTTCTATGGATTTCTAACGTCTATATTCAATACATAGAGAAAGGTTTTCAGTATCGACAAAAGCACTCTCGACCTAAAAGACAGTATATAGGCTCTGATTGTAATCATACTGACTTAACGGAGCACTGGACACAGATTCATGTTCCAACAGAGAAAAACACATCACATGTAATGTTGGCCCGCTGCCGTAGTTCAATAGTGAGCGCGTCGGCTTACTGATCCTTTGTCGATATACCGCCCACAGGTTATACGCCCCTCTGTCAAGTTCACTTATATGAGGGTTCCATGTGGTTCCAGAAACCATAAAGGGTGTTTTCGTCCGCTTGTCCAACGTACGTGTATTTTAGAAGGGTAATATGAGAAGTGAACAATTTGTCGTCATATAAATGAAATACCCTTGAGTGCGCATGAACCCCAATGAAACAAACTAACACGTTGTATGGTGTTGATAGTGTGGAATTTTACTGTTCAACCACATAACTGAAATGCATTTTTGTTTTAACACTGGGTCGTTTTCCGGGGTTGTAGTCTTTATTCTTTTGTTTTGTTTACAACACAAACTTAATTCCATGGACTTTCCAACGTTAGACTTTTTACTATAGAAAAAGCGCACAGTATTTATGTCAGCTCCAATTTCAATGGTTTGTTTTGTTCACTCCCGTGTGAGATTGTATTTAACGCGGTATATTATTCCGCCTGACTTTTGAATGGAGTTTGAACTGCTGCATTTTGTAAGGAAACTGTACGTGTCTTACGAAAGAAACTAGCATCGTAAGCAAACGAAAAAAGTAAATACCGTGCCTTATTCCCACATACGATCCATATAAGGTTTAGGATTTGCCAATGAACCAAAAATTACAAATCGATTATTTCGGAATTTTTTAACAGCCGATACTCGTAACACATTTATTATTAAGCTGTTAAACACTATATCAATGTTTCGTAAAGTTCCAATACAACGCTATCGTCCAGGCGTAAATCTATACAAGATGGACTTTTGTCTGGAGAGCCTTTTAAGTAGTTAAAGCGGACACAATACGAATGGTTTCCGACGCGGGGGTGGCTGCCCTACTGATAGTATTACTGGGCCGGAGACGCGTATTGAATTCCAATTTGGCGCTACTCCACTGTCGACTTGATGCGCTCTGTAAATGACAGCGACAGAAGAAGAAATGGGCAATCGACATAAGCCGAAGACTTGTTAAAATCTGTTCGTAAAATCGAATCGAGAAGAATCAATCATTGTTTGGAAACAAATCCTCTTTCCTTTCCTCATAAACTGTCTCTGTGCTCGCCTGTTTGATATGAGTACTAAGGCGAAGAGAACATTTAACAATCCTTTGTAGATTAAGGACAATTCCAACGGTTTCCGTTTTTCTCACGACACCGATAAATTAGTTCAAATTGACCAATTGGGTTAATCCTTAAAGAAACAGTTTAACAGGCAAGTATTCTAAAGTCCTTTAATGTTTGTGCAAAAGTGACGCCATTTTAATCAATTGTGGCATCCCCTGAATGCGCTATATGAATACTCTTACCGGTGGCAATTACATGTCATCTGGAATTCGAGATCGTCTTTCGACTTGAATAGCTTTGAAGTAATGGCAGGTATTTATAAGTATACGTATCATATACGTATTGTGTTGCCGAGTTATAGGTCAAAAAAATAAAACGTGCTATTTTAAAAAATGGTAAATATAGAAACCGCGCTAAAAAGGTAAACATAAGTTGTCCGGTCTTGGCTTGTTGAATTGGATTCAATTTAAATTAAACACCGTAAACAAAAATGAAATCAAAATTGCATTTCGACAAGAATTCATCCAAGGAATATTGCAGTAACTGCCGGAGGGTAGAGAAGTTATTTTTTCAGCGTTTCCGGAAATACACAAATGTCGCATAGTTGGAATCCTAATTAGTCCGAAGTAAGCCACCAACGAACAAGCAAACAAACAGTAGGCTATAGCTTGATAACTAATACGCCACATCTATGTAATTAAAATTATAAAAAAAGTGGAGTAATGTTCCAAATTAACTGTTGGTGTAATTAACTTTCTGGAATGGAAAAAGAAATATTCTTCACACTGTTCACTATAGCACCTTTAACCTTGTCTATTTAACTCCTCTTATACTAGTATATAGCATTTAACCCCTTCTCTTCATAGTAAATTGACACCTGGTCACGATACAGGAATATGTATTGCAAACGTTGTGGCATATTCTATCACAAAACAAGAAGTGGATCTCCAGAAACTCTTTAGTTATGATATCCCACATCTTAATGTCGTTAAAAACTTGTGTACCTTGATAGATTATCTATGTTAATATAATTCAGAAAGCATAAAACCCAGAAGTGTACTAACTTTAAGCCATTATTGTAGGGCACTACCTCACAATAGTTTCTGTGAGCAGTTACAAATAATTTTTCCCCACCGCCAGGTAAGATAGCATAAAGATACTTGAACCACACTGTCTTTTACCAGCGGTCAATTATAACACTAACCTGGCTTTAGCGATGCTCCGGGCAATAACCCATATATCCCTGGAAAGGTTACAATTGAACATACTTAAATATCGCATCCAACCTTGTTCATGGCGTCACGCGACTTACACTCTTGTGTATTACGGGTTAATGAAACATTGCAATATTGTGAATTTAAACCGATTTGAAAATCTTGCTGAAAGCAGTACGTGTGTGCTCCATGGAATTATGGATTTGCAGTTTAAAACTTAATATCGCATTGGCTACAAAGTCTATTTGATGTACGAATGGTTGAACGCTGCCGCTGAGTATAAAGTGAGTTACCATGTGTGTGAACAATCAAAGGTTACCCTACTTTAAACAGTCGACTCTATAGGTCTCGTGATGTAAGCCTCTAGCGCATGTGACAAGAAAGATATTTGATTGGTCAATAGAGTGAAGCTCTTCTGTTAAGTGATTAAAGTAGCAAGACATGGCCGCGTGGATGAAGTTGACTGTAGTTTAAGCATTACCCAACGTTTTACATCCAATTATAAAATGGATATAGCTCGATTAGAAAATTAGAGAGCATAATTCAACAAAAGAAATAATGCCCGGTTTACCTATATGCATTTTATTGCAAAGAGGAGCATCGCTTTAAGTATATATGTTGAAAATGTGATAGGGATTTTTTTTGCGTCGTGCTTGCATCAAACAGACATAGAGCTGAGTTTTCTGGCTGATGGTCTGACGGCCTTTTAGTTTATTGTATCTCCATTCATGGTGCTATTTTTATTGCAGCCAGTCTCGCTATTTCACTTTGAGTTCTGACAGACACACTTTACCGTACTGGCCTGGGAGTCCTGCTCATAACGTCAGACGATGGTGCTCTGGGATTTGTTGAGCCATTGAAATTTACACACATCACATCCTGCAGTCCAGTCTGCTGGCTTGTATCACACAATTCTCGTTTCCGTCCATTGTGGTGATTGATCGATTGGTGTTTTATGTCGTACTTAAGGGTATTTCACTTATATGACGGCGGTATATTCGAACAATAACTGACACTACTCAACCAAGATGTGAAGCATTTCCAAAATGTTGGACAGTTAATTTTCCTCCAGTGCTAAGTAAAGACAGCATTGCTACTCTTCAAACAAACTGCCCGTAGTCAGAGGGTTCCATTGTGGTGGCATGCCGTCATATTACTTACGGAATAAGAAGAGTGCGCCTTAATTTACCTTTACCTCCGCTCCGTGGATGACATTAACACTCGCAAAGTAAGTGTTGGGTAAATATCTTACGCTTTACCTCCAACATATTTTCAGTTTTATGTCGACTGTCTAAGTGTGGTTGGTCCTTAGTGGAAAACCAGAGAAATCGCGATATCATGTTGTTTGATCGTATTTTAAGTTTAATGCTGAATGCAGTCGCGGCGGACTCAAACGATAAGACTGACTTTATTTAAAGTACCGCTCAAAGAACTCTATTCTAGATATAGTGCATGCCTCTAGGTCAGATTATCCATTATGTTCGCCCGACCGGTGCTGTGAATAACCGGTGTTTATATATCAAGGATTCAAACATACTCTAACAACACCGTCTTTTCTTAGCAATGGATGGAACTTAATTTGACAACACAGCAATACGCTTTGTATGATCGTTTTATTTTGTCTTAACGTTTGGAGTACATCGCCTTTAGGAAAGTGAAAAAAGGCTTAAACATGACGTTAAATGTGATTCAACCAATAGATCAATAGCATATACACTGGCAACCGCTAAATTTCTCACCACAGGTTCACTACTTTAGAACATAAATAACAGCAGTTCTTAGTTTTAAGGAGGGTTAATCCAATTAATGCTGATCTTTTATCCGTGCTAAATCCAATACGCAAATCTCAACCTAATGGTAAGGATGACGTCACATCATACACGACATACTTAACCAAGGAAATGTTATGAATTCGTAACCGATTTCGGTATAAATGTTAAAATAATAAAAACAATACTGACTTTATGTAAAGTAGGTAACTGAAGAAGCTTGAAGGTGAGTCCTCCCTGGAAGCCCGAAATGTAAGAAAAGGGATTACAGGTCATATTTACATATATATCAAAGGATAATTATATTTAAATATTTACTCAAAAATCCCAAATTGTAAAACGCAAAATGAAATGTTTAAGTGTCACGTCAACTGCATCAGAAAAGTACTTGCTGTTTCTGTTCTGTCCTGGCTACCTGTCGATAATTATAGACCAAGAATTTAATTTTTAATAACCTTTTTCCTTGACTTACATGTTAAGATATGGTAGCAAGACTTATAAATATCCAACTACATACTTTCAATACGGGAGTTCCAAAAGCGTTCTTCTTCACACAAATGCCATTTATAATTCAGTGTTTGTGCTTTGGTAATGATATGTCATGTTTCATCTTCACTATGAACTCTATAATAGAACGGAATATGTGTACAGGGTATTTCAGCTATTGCAGTATGCCTGTGTACAACATATTTATTCAACTTCCCTTGAACAGAAAAATGCCTTTTACTTATGCTGCTGACATCGTTTTTATGACAGAACTGGTAATAGCTACATCGATTGGCGTAGCGTTCGCCAGGTATGCTGTTTATTTAACATATCCTTTGTGTTATACAACGGCAATGGATCGAACAGTTTCCATTTTATTAATAGTATTTATAACCGCTTTGAAAGTCTGTTATAAAATGTATTATTACGCCGTTAAACGAGATCAGTTTCTAATAAAGTCCCAATGCACATATCTAGACGTAAATCTATACAAGGTGGACTGAATAAAAACCCTTATCTGGAGAGGCTTAGAAGTGGTTAAGACGGACGCAATACGATTGGTTTCCGACGCGGGGGTGGTTGCCCTGCTGATTGTATTGCTGGACTGGACACGCGTATTGAATTCCAATAGACAGACGCTACTTCATTGTGGAATTGATGCGCTCAGTAAATGAAACAGACAGAAGTGGGAGAAAGGGGCAATCGACGTAAGCCGCAGAATTGTTAAAATATATCCACCGAATCCAAAGGAGAACATGGAGGCATTATTTTGTGTCCGATGTATCTTTCTATGTAAATGTGCACAGTTGTTTGGTTTAAAGCATTATTGGGATTAAAACCTTTAAAGGTCGCTTCCAGACAGAACACGATTGAATGTACTCTCCTTTTGTCATTACGACTGTCCATAACGTTGATTACTTACAACTTTGTTTGGGTTTGAGTTAAGATAACTTTGATGGTTCTGCTTTATTTTAGTTTTTTGGTTATCATGAAAATGATAAACTTTGTAAACTTATATGTAGTTATAGTTACGTTAAGAAATGGGATAGTACCAAGTGTGACGTAAAAGTAACATTAAATGCTCTTACCAAATGAATATCGCAGTATGTTTTCTTCATTATTATTTATTTATTGTCCCCATAACTATAGCATATCTGACCCAGATATACATATATGTATAGTGGTACAAATAAAACCGTATTATTTGTGAGAAGCTTGTAACAATTGGCTTGCTGAAATACCAGGTAATTTATTATACTATCGACTAAATACTGTAATCCCGGCTCTGCATACAAGCCGTGAAAACCTGTTGTCCTGGAAAAGGTTTGTCAGAAAGCAGTGTTTAGTCAGCCAATACAATACGATATGCCAAAGACCCATTACTTTAAAGGATGTCTCTTCAAAGCTTAAGTTCAACTTTGTGTAATACATAAACACCAAAGAGCGAGTAGGTATATTTTGGATTGACAATGTGTAGTACACATTGAAAAATTGTTAAATGTATCGGTTTGCCATACGTTGTTAATCTGAGCTTTAGGTAAAGTATGACTGGATCATCTTTGAGATGAGAGATGCATTGTGTAGGCCGACTAGGGAATTTACCATGACGGTTGATGATGTCATCGGACATATAGTGATAGCACTTAACTCACAATTTAAGGCCACTAATTGTTATGTACAATGAGTTGTTGGACACGACAAAAGTCGGTGGGTGTACAGACAGGTTTTCAGAACCGATGTTATATCACCGAATTAATGACCAAGGCTAACCCATGCATTTGGATAAATGATCTGAAAACAAGATGGACGTTGGCATTGCTTTTCTAATTATTTGTGTGTAAAAATGAGATAAAAAAAGACGGTTCTGACATTATAGAAATTAATGAAAGCGTATAATGACAATTCTGAAACTGCCATATCTCATATCTCAGTCTTATAACATTCACATGGTATGATTACCGTTGAACAATGTATAACCAATCGCAAATAGTTAGATAAATTAACACACAAAACTCGGTATCAATTAAAAAATATAGGATATAATGTAAGCAGATTCAACTTCCTCACATGATCTGTCCATTGTCGTTTTATAAGGCTTCACTGAATATAGTTGAGAAATTCAGACCGACCTATAAACAAATACCTGACAAAAAGACTTCAGTCCTTGCTATTTCTTTTAAATGTCGTCCCCAAGACCTGAATGTTGGAATTTCGAATCTTCAAGCTAACTATGGAAATAATAGTGTTTTCGTTTTTTGGGGATAATGCTTTCTTAGTTTGAACAGATTCTTGTTCAGAGATGTTGCAGGTTGCAGCCCGTCTGGGAATCGATCCCATGACCATTCGAGTAAGGCACCGAATCCCAATCAGTAAATACCGACAGCTACACTTAGACTCGTTTCTTATATCAAAGAGCTGGAAGTAACAGTGCAGTCATTGGTTACATCTAAAACTATTCCCGAAAGGCATTGTTAACCATACTCATCACGTGATCAATCACATTGAATTGATTGTTTTCATGATCATTATGACACATGTTTGCCAACACTTATAATACGACTTGATCTGAGAACACTTGTCAATGATTGAACAAACATTCAATGACAGCTCCTAGCATTGGTAATGATATCTCATTTCATAATCCAATCGTTTTAGCGGAATGATTTATTGTGTTATTGTATAGGATGTCGACCCTTCTTCATCTTTTAATGGATTCGTGTTACACATTATAAGAAGTACACATTAATGCTGGCCAAATAAGGCCCAGCATGGGCGTGGGGTCTATGGCGTCTGGTGTGAGAAATAAAGGCTGTCCTCAGCTGTTTTACGATGGAACTTTAGAAGAAATCACGCAAGTTTAGCCTTTATGATAGTCCAAGGCCTTTTTGTAGGAGGACAATAACGTATTGTTTGACAGATCATGGACTTTATTCTATGTGTCAGGTCTTGTCTCCAATTTACATTCGTCATAAAACTAGTAAGTTGCATTAAACTCATATTTAGTTTTTCTAGAACGCATTATATGTTTCATCGGTTTGGAATAATCGACACCCTTATCTTAGTGGGGTTGTTTTTCTTGAAATATATATTTTTAGTAAAGGTGAAAGGAAAAAATTCCGCATTGAACACTTTCGCTAACAGCTACCAACTGAACAAAGCTGAGGATCTCGAAAACCATTCCAAGTCGAGACTTGTAATATCTTGCTGCAAAGTGCATGTACTGGCGACTTGAAAACAACCCCTGCAAAGACATTGGAAGGTTGTAAATGAAATACAATATTTTAATCTATTAAAAAAATTAACTGCTTGGCAAAGAGAACAGCTGCCTGGACAATTGAATATCGTAGAATATTAATAAATAGTTGACAAGTTCGTATATAGTTACTGGTTAACAAGAGGTCACGGCTACAACCTCCACTGTGTCAGTAGTTTTCAATAACTGCGCTCTGAAATTCTAAATTCCCTACCAGGGTTTTACCGCAAAGTGGTTCGTATTTCTTAGCAAGTCAAAGTTAGGAATTGTCGGAAAAATATGAAATGTTTATCTGCATTCTAATCGATTATTTTAAAAGAAATTTTTTATCAAATTTTATGAGATCTTACATTTGAATGTATACTTTCTCTCGTTACTCTCTGTTCTTGTAGAGGTTGGACCTATACTGATTTAATTGAACGGAAATAGGTACGCGATTGTTCCATTTGCGACCAACACCGAAACCTTTTTTTAACTCATATACGAAAACTTAAAACAACTGGCAGGTGGATTGGGGGGACTGTCGCCCAGATACTCCACGGGCTAAATCGAAACAATAAAGCTGATTTATTTTGTGATAACGGTATTTCATTTCGCCATTGTGCTTTTTTTCCATTGTTTTTCACCAGGTGATGGTGATTTCCTTCCCTCATTGGGTTGGATATGAGGAAACAGCCGCCATGCAGCACAGCGAAAACACCCAATCAACCAATTGAAATATAAGTAGAAAATGATATACATGTATCAAAATAAATCCCTGAATGGTTGCAGTGCTCTAATGATAATCCACATGGCTGAAATCGTTTCTTTCTAGCTACACGGTCAAATTCTTTGGATACGTTTTTTCGGTTTGTTTTCAGGCACATCGAGAGGGGTGATGGGAAATTTATTTTGTTGTCGGACGACCGCATTTTATTCGACGGGTGCCCTTAACGACCTTAGTTTACATTGAACCTTTCTGCTAAGTCCCCACTGTGCCTCAATAATGGCTATCATGTAGTTGCGTTGTACTACGCTTTGTGAAACGTATACATTACCCCCAGACACTTGTCATCTCAGAAAACTTCAGGAACAAACTTTGGTGCGAAGAAAAAACCGTCCATTTCATCAAATGTACGGGGGACATCATTATAAAGTAAATAAGTTTATAACTGATCAATTCTTAATACTGAATACTAAAAATGTTCTGTCCAAAGACAAACGTTAGCTATCAGCTATTGATCCAAGAAAAATAGTTATCGAAAATATTTTTAATGAACAAAACGATGAGTAGTGGACATTGGAAAAGTAACATATTTGCATATTTAATTCGCGCTAATCAAAAGTTGTATCTTTTGTTGCTAAGAGCCCTCGGAGCATTGTGACATCTTTGACGTGATTCTGGGTAACCCGAGACTTAAATGCCATGCAGCAGTAAAGTAACTGTTGCTTGTTAATCATCAGCTAATCGCCGCACATTGAAGACATCTAAACGATTTCCCATTAGCAGATTTGATCAAATGAGATTACGCTTATATTGACATGTAAAAACTCAACTCCGCCTAGACGATAAAGAGATTTCTTCGCCGCTGAATGAAAACTATATACAATTCAACTGTAGAAAATATCTGCATTCAAGTAAGGACGCAAAAACTTTACGTCACAGGAACGATCAGTATAACGATAAATAGCAAATTTGTGCCATTTTGATGTGGAAATAAAGTTGAAAGCTATTCGCAAACAGCTTTGCCCACTCTCCTATCAGATCGGTAGTGAAGGTCCTCTACCTAGACTCCAGCTGACTAACCTACTTTGCAGAAGGCCGGGTAGCTCTGTGGTCTAGGTGGCCGGAATTTACACCTGGTGATTCGGTGCTTAACTGAGGTTCGTGGGTTCGATTCCCGGCCGGATTTAAACCTGCAAAATTTTCTGAACTAAAATCTGTTCAAACTAAGAAAGCGTTTACCCACAATAACGAAAATACTGTACTAAATGTCCGCTGATTGTTGGACGCTGGTGATCATACGAAAAGCATTGTTGTATGTTGTCAGATTCCAACTGAGTCGAAAGACAGCCTTGTGTATTAAATTGTGTGGTATAGTGATACAACAATTGCACTACAGTGCCAATACTTTTATACGTAATGCATATAGAACTGTTGTTCAAAGAACTTGTACTATTGGGAACTAGGACTTTTCACGATTCGCTCAAAAGCAATTTCGGAGTTTGGCTTTCACCCAATGCTATTAAGAGGTGTAGTGCATGTAGTTATGTACTGTGTTCTACACATCGTAAATACACCAAATTCCCAATTGTCCAATAAGCACCGTCCTACATTATCCATACAAAGGCGAAGTGGACTTTGAAGGAGACAAAGGCTCTTGGCAGTTTTTAAAAGAAGAGATCTGGGACAAGTTGTTTGGAATGAGAGTCTTTTGAATTTGGCCATTTTCGAGTTGCCGATTGTTGAAAATTTAGAACATAGATGTCACTTTGTATCGACATGAATATGTTGGCATGACTTAACAATCAAGTATGCTCTGTGGAGGTGAGCCTGTCTGGTCCGATAACAGGAAAGAACCGTACATAAACCGTTACAAAAATAACTGCATTAGTGGGGGCGCAATAAACTGTTAGAAGAGATCGTTAAAACAGCTGAATGATGGCTGTTTAATGCTGGCATAAAGTTGAAACCTTTTTGCACCTCTTATACAAACTAAAGGCCGCTTCCTATACATTACACCTGCCATTATTTATAATGAAAATATCCAAAAGAATGTTGCCAAAGTCAAGTGTGGAATTGGACGTAATCTGGAAATAAAACATATCGGTTGTTTTTGTTTCGTATAATATATATCATCCTTGTAAGTTGACGATATATCGACAACGTATTTGCTAGCAGAAGTGGGCTCTCCAGTTTCAGACAAATCAAAACGATAGGTTCCAGTATAACCAAGTCATATCTTGCGTCGACAATTCTTCAAACGAACTTCCATGTTGTTGTTCGCGCGTTGTTATTTATGTATAACAAATTTCTCAGAAGTATTAACATTGAAGTTTAACCACGTTATATCAATGGCAAGCTTCATGTTGCCCCGGTGCTCTTTGCTTTTGGTGTCGAAGGAGGTTTTTTTCCCAGCAATTGTTCTAGAGGCACATCATAGAGTACGTTTACCTTAAGTAGACCCCAAACAAACAAACAAACAAATAAGTCGTTATTTCGAGCGAGATGAAAGGAAATATTAATAGCGCTAAATAAATTTAACATTAAATGTTATATAAAGTGTTTGCGGGAACGATCATTATCAACAGTATAAGATGACTAAGAAATATAACCAATACGATAAACAAATAAGAAAAGAAGTATATTTGTGCAACACTGATTGCCAGGTAAACATTGTTGTAGTGTCATTGTGAGGGACATGTTGATTCAGTATCTTATTACAAACACTATTGTATTGACATATGAGAAAAGTTATAAACATCATTCAAAACACAATTGCCTTGGAAGTAGAAGTGGTAACCAGCACCAATTGTCTAAAAGGTTTCAAACCAGATTCAAGTCAATGCCCAATGCACTTACTTGTCACGAACCTAGTCAGTTATCCGGGGCCAAAACCGAGTGCACAACTAGTTTTAATCTTAAGAGGAACTGAAAATCTGCAATCTTTGCCGACGAAAATCAGCAGAGTATAACGGTTTGGGCAGCCAATAATACTAGGGTATTTTTTATTTGATTGAACTGACAGGTTTGACGCATCTTGATAAATAGTCCATTTGCGGCATTTACTAATTCCCACGAGACTGGTTACGGAACGTATAAAGACGAAGATAGATCTATCTATGAATATTGGACTTCAATGCGTATATCTGGTATTAAAGAAGCAATAGGGCAAGTCACTTTGCGTAGAAACCTGCAATCAGTCTGGGTCATTGTAACACTCTCTCCTCGTCTTATCCAGTCAATCTGGTATAAATGTACGTCTGGATAGATAAATTGTACAGCTCAATTCGCGAATGTTACTGAATATTTAATCATAAATCCGCCATCAGTTTGTAAATAGTTTTTAATGGTTAGTTTTAGTTCACACCTATCTCTTTCAAAGTAAACGATAAATGCCTCAACGCCATAAAAGATCGATGAAGATAATGGCAGTTCCACAAAATAATGGAAAATTTCCTCGATGAACAAAATGTTGCTTGTTTTGTTCAAGGGAACGTGAGTGGGTACCTTTTCAACATACTTTGTGTTAAATAAGTACTTTCCTTGAATGAGACAATCCTTGATACAGACATGCTGTGACACCAGTGCCGGTCGTTTAATAATTACTTGCTATGCGAACAACACAAACTATATTTTATTGAGGAATCTGACATCGTTGAAAGATAAAAACATTTTAATACCTAATGAAAGATATTCGCTAAACTCACATTTGTTTTGAGCACAATAAAGGATAACTTGCATGCTGAGTCCTTCTGTGGCAGAGTTTAGTCAGATCGCTTGTCATCCTTAAACATTTATTTCAAGACATAATGTTTTGCTTCAATCGTTTTATTTTGTTTACATATTTTATGAACTACTGGCACTAGGGCCTTGAAGTGCAGTTTTACGGAGATTCCTTGTTGTATCTTAGTATGTCACGACCATCAACTGCGCTGTGATAAAACCATGGGTATAGATGCAGGAAATTATTTTCCGTGGGATCGGAAAGTGCACATGAACAGTTATGTCTTCGAACTTTACTTTTGTTACCAAACCCGTAACTTACCTAAACTGTTTCATATCCAGGGTCGAAAAGAGTCCTAGCAAAACTTGAGTATAGGCCTACTCTAGCCTGAGTAAGTGCTCAAAATTTCCACTGAGTTGTGCTCTATTCGGCACATGTATTGGTTCAGCTGTGTACAAAATCACTGTACAGTCTAGCCGCTCAGACACCTTGTTGTGGAGCTCATCTGTCAATAAAAGTAAACATGCATTACGCTGATTCTGTCGCCTGCTTTGAAATGATTTTTTTATCAGTTCTGAAATGATTTGACCATTATAAATGTCTTATTTTCCCATTACAATCGAAGAGGCTATGTAAAAAGTCGTTTGCAATCAGTTAAGTATTAAAACAATGCTTGTTGTCCGGGTCTGTAGGGTCTTGACCATGGTACCGGCCTTTCTCAGGATTCACGCACCGCTGAGCACAAACAGCGTTCTCAGTTGTTTTATAACTCCGGTATTCGAACACGGTCGGTGTGTGTCGACTCAGCAGGGCACGAAAATTGTCACTCGGTAAGCTTAACTTGGACAACCCGATTTAGAGAAAATCTTCATCAATGTTTGTCCATTGACCATTTAACTAGCTTTGTTATATGTCAATTACAAAGAAGTAAGTAGATTTGAGGATAACTAATAATACCTGTTTCCAATATAGTTATACAATTAGTACAGTCAATTCTAACAATAATTTTAGTGAAGCCCGTTTACCGCGGTTTTCGGACCGCTGGTTTGGCGATATTTGGCTTTAACCGAATGCTTTTAGGGTTTCTAATACATATTTTGTCATATGTTGTTTGCATCGTGCCCTCATCGTGATAACACCGTAATAACACCGTGATAAGACCGTGATAACGTCCATTTGTCCAATGGGCACAATGCTTACTCTTACATTTTATAATTGTTTTTTTTGTCTAAATATCTATCGGGGAAATGTGGCTATTGAAGGTATTCAAATATTGGAGATCTCTTAATTGATAAACTGTATTGAATTCCTAAAATCTTACCATATAAGCTACTTATGTTATCACATGTGATTATCTTTGGGTCAATGTGAGATAGTGTGTTTGGATCTCTACTGATATACAGACATTATGTAATTTTTAAGACTGATTTTGGAAACTTAAGATATTATGTTTATTTTGAATTTTAACTGCTCAAAGTATTTTCTTTACCTGTTTGTATATATATATACCTATGTCTCTAGTTGAAATTACTCCTAATGATGGTTAGATCAATAAACCGAAACGTTGAGTCAAAATGAATTCATTATCTTTCTTCGGAGTTGTTACTATGCTTTACTATGTTAAACTCCTCAGTGGTAGTCATAATAATGTATGGCAGTCTATTATTCGCTTTTCTTGTCCATTTACAAATGCCAACACGTTTAACACTTTATGAGGTTATATGTACTAGACAGTTTAAAGTAAGGCTGACACGGCTGTCAACCATCAACTCTAGGAAAGTACACATGTCTGGTCCAAAAAAGGAAACAACCGTACATATCCTGTACCTTAAATAACCATTCATTAGTGAGGATGCAATAAACTGATATATAGTAAAAATAGCTGAATAACGACTGTTTAACGCGGACATAAATTTGAAAGCTTCTGGCACCTCTTCTCCATACTAAAGGTATCTTGCTATGTAATAAACCTGCCATGATCTGTGCTCAGGACTCCGAATTAGTATACGGCCTTCAGTTTGTCATCTAAACGGGGTAACAGTCATGGTTTAATCAAAGGCCTGATTTTCATCCATACTTAACATATTAAGTGATTTAGTTAACAGATGAAGCCTTCTCTGGTGCTTTTTTCTACAACACAATTGCAAAAGTCTTTGGGGCTAATGCGAGTGTTTGTTTGATTAGGGCGTTACGCCGCACTTACGGTGGGTGAATGCAGACTGGGATTTTAGTTACTGCATAATTTCACCAATTGTCGGTTGTAGACAAGTTCTTTCCGATTTGTTAGGTGAACATATCTGTGTTGTAATTGAGTGGGACATGCTGAATCAAAATACCAAAACTACTTGATTGACATATGCATAAAGTTATAGTCATCATTGATAACAGAATATCCTTGGACGTAGATATGTTAACCATCCCCGCTTGTCTAAAAGCTTCAAAATAGATCGAAGTTAGTCTCCAGTTGACCTATTCCCATGAACCTGATGATTTGTTGGAAAGAAAAAAAGGACATCACAAATAGTTCGAATCTTTCAGGGGCCCCAGATTTCTTTAAACACAATGATGGCACAAAAGAGAGCTTCCGGGACGAGTATTGCTACTTGGGTATCCAATAATGCTTTCGATTTGATTTGGCGGATAGATTCAACGCGCTATCATAAAATGCCATGCACCGTTTTTCTTTGCCAACCTGGTTATGGAGCATGACATGGTATTGGAATTCAATACGCGTAACCGGTATAGTAATACAATCATTAGGGCCACTATCTTTCTTCCGAATCCCAGACTTCGTCTGGATCATTGATAATCTTATTCAGTCAATCTCGTGTAGACTTACCTCTGGGTAATTGTATTGGATCATAACACGTGTCAATATTTATGAATGCTTAAGAAAAGCCATTTATCAGGGCCTTCGTGCAATTTATATTTTATCTAAATAAATCAAAGTTTTAGGTTAAACTTCCATGAAGTTAAACAAAAAATGTTAAAATTGGCATTGGACTCGTTTAAGGGAAATTTAGCAAATACATGATTAACAAAGTGAGTGTAAAATATTTCCCATAGGTGTTCCAGTCAAACAGTGATACAGATATATTGCTACATTGGCTTGTTCAAGAAAACGAGCCATTCAAACGGATAAGCCATTTTATTGAAGGATCAGCAGGTACAAACTTGTCTTTCTCATCCGAAGCTTGTAAACCCACAGTGATAGTGGGCGTAATAAAAAATGACAATATTATAGGATTCTTGCGTTTTCTTTTGAGTAAGTTGGTCATTTTGTAAATTAACATTTTGCAACATGCCATGCAACAACATAAAGTAGCCTGGTGCTTAACAGTAACTCGACTGTCTAATCTTTTGAAAGCGAAAATTTTAGTCGAAATCTAGATGAGCGTTTATAAAGAAAATTTTCATTTAATGCAGGCTGTAATAACGAGCTGTAAAATATTTAACTATAATCTAAAGCTTTAGAAATATCGGGGTGGAAAACTAACGAACACCTCTCAAGTGAACTATTTACAAGCACCTGCTTTTAAAACTGAATGCATGAAAGATATTTTGAAAGTCTGAACCATTACAAAATCAGGATCAGTAAAAAAAAAAGCCATTTGTGCAAAGAACTATCCCAACGTCAGTACAAATCACATAAAGTGCGAGAGGTTAGCATTTTGTGACTTGCCTACCCCATGTTGTGATCCCCAACGAGAATTTATCATAAGTAGCGATACTTAATATATGGCAAGGGCTTGTCCGCTTCTAACTAGGGTACCAAATACCGTAGAACATCGAGAGAAAAATAAGTAGACACAAGTCACCCGAACGCGATATTCTCGAGGTCCAATGTTTGACTACGTGGCATCGAAAGTGGATCAGATCGATGATCGACACGTTAATGATTGATCCATTCTATGCCTAAGGACATCGTACAATTGGTAGTGTTACGACAAGAAATATTGTTGGGTTAGCATAAGGCTTTTAGTTATCTGAAGTATCGTGTTAGTACTGCCTTAAACGCCCCTGAGATGTTTTGGTTTACCATATCTATCGCTTTTTATTTCTCCACAGTGCATTTTTTTCAAAGGAAAGCATAACAACATAAAAAGAATAGCCCTAAATTAATTTGGCTGAAATTGACCCTAGAATGTTTACAATTAAGTCGGCATTCGGAAACTATCTCATTACATCCAGTCAGATGATATTGGCGTTCAGAGAGTCACTCGGAAATGCGATAGGATCAAATTGCCATAAGAAACAATTGTTCTCTGTGGCAACTGTACAATTCCACTAAGTGTCATAAGGGCTTGTAACAGCTCTTCAATCGTTCGCCAGAAGTGTACTGTTGAGACCTCTGACTAGGCGACTCGTGCTGTATATCTCGTCGTATGTCTGGATTTGACTCATCTCAGAATAATTAACGGCTGTGTCGTCCACAAATATCAATACTGTCAAACGTCATTAATACACACACATTCTCAAATGTCTACTACACAGAGAAACATGTCGTTAGGGAAAGTCTTACAAATGGAATTTTTCTGTTTTTGGTCTTCAGAGATTTGCACGTGATCCGCTTGTTGAATTCTAGAATGAGATTATATGTCACTTGCTAGTCAATTATAAAGTATATTAGGAAGATTAATAAAGCATTAGAATCAACAAGATGTCAACATTTATTTGGTCTTGTTGTTGAGAAAATCTTGTCCCCGACCACATAACTACATATCCTTGTGGATTACACACGCAGTAGCCATTTTGTAAAATAAATTTGGTAAGCGATCTTTTCATGTCCACCGTTAGTATTCAAGAAATACACAACTACTTGTTTAAATTTATGACAGGTTAATTTTTTACTTAATCTAAAATCTTTGGTATTAGCAGGTTATATTTGTCGCCAAGATTTCGGCAAATTTTCACCTGAAACTTTTTCCATTTACTTTTGTCCCTGTCTTTCCTCTAATGCATGGAATTGACTAGTTTATCTTTTGTAAGTCAATACGCATTTCCGGCAACGCAATACTATCAGTAAAGAGACCACCCCCGCTTCGGAAACCAGTGGTAATTGCTCCGCCTGATCCACTCCTTCGCTTCTCTAGATAAAGGATTTTATTTAGTCCACCTTGTATAGATTTACCTTGGGGCATGCCCATTGGCGCTTTATAAAATACCACTTTTGTTTGACGACGTTATAATAGATGAGTTATCAGCTTTTTTAATAATGATAATTTACAGGAAGAAATCGATCGCTTGGTTGTGAATCACACATGAATGCTGTTAAATAAACATGACATCGCACACTCTCATAACAGATCGATACAGCCGATACCATATTCAGGATAAACAAAAAAAAGTTTGTTTATGCTTTCATTTGTCACGAGAAATTCAATGAATATCTCTCGTTTTCAGTATAGAGAGT
Source organism: Mopalia kennerleyi (assembly GCA_034783855.1). NCBI lineage: Eukaryota > Metazoa > Mollusca > Polyplacophora > Chitonida > Mopaliidae > Mopalia > Mopalia kennerleyi. The sequence continues at coordinate 11,074 of JAVFBX010226608.1, read as the reverse complement.
GTGTCAGCTGTAAATACACATGTATCTATATCTGTGAATTAGTCTTCGGTGTATACTGTACCGTGTTAATAGCTACATTCTAATAGCATACAAATGACTGTCTGGGACACCATTTCTTCTATGTTTACGTACGTGTTTTCAACTGGGTCAGTGTTTGTTAGTTTGTTTAATTGGGGTTTAACGTCGTACTCAAAGGTATTTGACTTATATGACGACGGATTATCCACTTCACATTGCACCTTGAGGTGGAAAACCTGGAGGAAACCTCGTAAAAACCACCCCAGCGATTGCCGGAGCTAAAACGTGTGACTCGCCCATATACCTGATGGTCGATAAGCGTGACTCGATCCAGTGAACGGTACATCGAAGCAGGATTAGTAAGCACACACGCTACCACTAGGCCACGGCCGCGGCCAACTGCGTCAGTGACAAGTTGTGCTGACTACATATACATAAACCTGGCTACCATCATGTTTTAGGCTAATCAAAACAACGCGGTAGTAAGGTTCATTGAAAGTTATATATGACAGATTTTCTGGAGCAAAAGGTTTCTGGTCGTACTTTAATTAATTGATATTTTTGTGTCGGTATAACAGATGTATAAACATGTGGATACATTACAATCCTTAATAATACAATGGATCACTGTATATGAACAATTCACATAGTACGAACGTGGCACATTGTATTAAATGGGTAATGATATATATCAATTAATAATGGCGTTTCAAACCGGACTGAAAACATATTTTTTTATATGACAACGTTTTGTGATTTGCCAGACTGAAGTGGTCTCAAAACTATCGTACAATAAAATTTCGTCGAAAAAGATTTGCACGACATTTGACTTATTTTGAAAGTGGCTAATGTATATTGGTGGCAATGATTTCTCAAATACAATACGAATGAAGTCGTAAACGTGAAGACTTGTGTTAGTGTTGTGTGTACAGACCTTTAACAGCCTAAACCTGAAAGTTTACAAAATAAATCTCAGGGAGCTGAATAAAGAAAAAAACGTTTGTGAAGCCAATTCTTATCGCATTATTTTAAAAAAAATTCATAGCGAGAATTTCACTTACTTTAACTCAATGACGTAATTTGATTTGCTCCAATGACATAACTATTCATTTGTTTTCTTCACAATGTTACTGTCGGGCTTTGGGGTTCATGGCTTACGTTGTTGAAAGTTCATAGTGTGGAGTTGTTGCCATCTTTCCTGTGTATGTAAATATATTTGACCTATGTGACAGTGATAATTCTATATCCTGCTGGAGACTTCAGCCGGCTTCCTACAGGGAAATGCTAAGTTTCTCACTGTTGAATGCCAAACCCCTAACTTCATAAAAATTATCCGATAAACATCACGAGCTGGATGACAGCTTCTCTTGATGAAGAAAGCTTTCATTAGGCTTTTCTGAGACAACGTGGCATTTTCCCTCATGATAATATTAGCTGGTGGGTAGGTGGATATGGGAGGCTCAAGGATGATTAACTGAGATGCATCTTGACAGGCTTAGTCCTCAAATTGCTTTGTTGTTGTATTGTCTCGACATTGCGCTTCCGTCGAAGTTACCGTAACTCCGAGAACATTTTTCTAAATCAGTTTCTCCAGATTTTGCGTTGTAAACCCAGGTTATAATGCAGTATCTATTGCTTTATGATTTTTGCGGAAGTCGCAATCACTAAATTGCGTATCATATACAATTTGCAGTACCTGCCACCCAAACCAAGCAAAGGGAAGAAGGTGGGTGTGGGAGAGGGATGGAGTAACCTTGATATTACTTTTTTTGCCTTTATCTTTTTTAATGTTTGCAATCCTTCGAGTGGAGCCTACGCTCCACCGGCACCCCTGGATTTCGCATACCATAAACCACATGTCCCTCAATAACTTATGATTTATGTTACGTTTCTTTTACATTATCACACTGTGTCTCTGTCCATTAATAACTTATACAATGTGATCATGTTATCTTAATTGTTATGGTCGTACAATTGCACAGGCAAAATGCTTTATTTATTTGAACACTAAAGCCCGTTTGTTTTTTTAATATCTACGAAGCTCCTTGGTATTTTACGCTTTTTATGTCAGTAAATACATTTGTATGAACGTGAAAGCCACTTTAGATTTCATATTAGCAGCATTGACCTGAGGTTTAAGTTACTTTTTACATAGTTGTGATTAAAATAGCTTCTTTAAATGAGCAATTGTGTATTTTTTTATGGCAGATACAGATTTTTTGTAACATAGATCTGTGTATTTTTACCAGATTAAGAAGCAAAAATGTACATATCCGTTCACATCTCAATCCAACATGTCAATTGATGGATAAAGACTTTAATTGAGTTTGTTGGTTTGCTTTGGGTTTCATATCGTTGTCAAGGGTTATTTCAGTTATATAGCGACGGGTTGTTTACTTCTAAACCAGTTTGACTTAAAAGAAGTCACTACCTACGCGATTGTCGGAGTCAGCTCGTGCAAGTCCGTCATATATATTTATCTAAATTCGACTCGAACCTCCGGGCGGTACATCGTAGTCCAACAAGGTTACCATAAGGTGACGGTCTAAGGTGCGCTAAAGTGAGAGATATTAAATAGTAACGAGTTGGCCCTTACACATTAACGGGTGCCCAATCGGATCGCGATTCTGCACTTCGTATTACACTAAACATCACGTCGGTCGATTCCCTATGTTAACAAGCATGTTCCCGGACTATGAGAGTGCTCTGTGCTGATCCATCTTCTCTAGCCAAGGGTTTTATATACGAGCATCTCTGCATTACAACCCTTGGCAGATAATTGATGTACAACCAGTGTTTCAGCCACGCCAACTGGCGGATAAAATGATCAAGGTTATAGTTAACTCAACTTGTTTACACTTACATCCAACCAGCGTAGATAACCTATGTTGAATGTTGTACTCCAGTTTTGACAGTTTGTTCAACTTTGTATAGCAGTGTTGGTATATATACGGTGATTTGGTGTCTGTAGCGGTAGGTACATATCGAATAATTTCACTGAGTTGGTTGAATACCCCAAACAAGTTCGAAATATCTGATTGGATGCGTAGAAGTTCCCACGCATCCAATCGATCGCTTGGAAGCCGAGTCCCATTATACCTGAGTTATCCGCCAAGGGTTGTAATGCAGAGATGCTTGGATATAAAACCCTTGGCTAGAGAAGATGGTACTGAGCATAGTCATGGTGTTTTTTACTTGTCACTCGAGGAACATAAATTTTCCAGCTGGGGCCGGTTGCTCGAATCGTTATTAAATTTAATCCGCTGTCAGATGACGTCACGCCACGTTGAAGGTCTATCTTTAACCCGGTATTAACGATTTAATCTGGTGTTTGTGGCTAATAGTCTTTCGATCAAGTGGCTCCTGAGCCACACACTTCGCATTTATGTTTGTTCCAGGTGTGGCTATTTCTTGTTGGGGTAAGCGTTTTATCAAGCTAGTGAAAAACACTTTAGTATAGATTTAAACACCAACAAATCGACCAGAAATGCAATCCCAAAGGTTTGAAACTAGTTGCAAAGGCTAGGTTATTACTCCCTGGAGTGCGACGTAGACCTGAAAGTGTAGTTCCTTTGGTGGGTTAATTGCCTATGCGACTCAACGTACCTTACACCTGAACGTCGATTCGTAAAGGTTTGTTTAGTTTATTTTTGTCCGGTTATCTGCCCTAACTTACCCTGGAAACACAAGTCTCGTCGCTTGTGTTTCTTTCGTGACGTTAGTCGAAGACCTGAACTTATTTGGGTGTATTGGTTCATTTCTTGATCAGGTCCTGATGATGATTCTGTCATGTTGAAATCCCGATATATAACACTTTCGCCGCTTTTGGTCTTTTCCCATGGTTATCTCATGACGAAATCACCCTCAATAACATCCTGGTCTTTTGGGGTCTTAAATAAATCTTATACGGCTTAAAATATGATTGCATTGGGGAAAAACAATAAAAGAAAGTTAATTGTTATCAATACAAAAGAAATATGCAATTTAAGACTTAGACCATGGATGGTATCAGCAAACGTAATTGGTCTGATACTCTGCATGGCTGCTGAGTATTTGTACTTGATATCCCAAGTCTTTCCACCATCTTCGCTTCGCAGGTCTTTTAGCATTACATTCAAAACAGTCCACACATAGATTATGGGGTTTACATTTGACAGCTTTAGACTTATAACTTCGCTCCATAGGATTGGCTGTGACTTCTCGATGTTAGTCCTCAGCCTTAAACTGTGTTTGGGGCTTTGCTTGAAGTAAACATAGGCCGGAAACTGTTGCCACTCGGACCAGTTGCTTATTTGCTTGTGTTAACCAATGCCTAGGATTAGAAATCCACAGACGGAAATGTTAGCAGTGTAAGACTGACTGTCTCTTTGTGTCCAAGTCGTGATGATATTTAGAGCCAAGATATCCCTAGACACTAAATGGTTGGTGTGATTGTCTGGTGGCGAAGGACTGTCTGTTAATATTGCTTCCCCTGACACACGTTTAGGCACTTCTTTTCTTTGGAGTATTATAAGCCAGGATGTCCTTGTGGTTTACATACAATGAATAACAGTAGCTGATGGTAGTCCAAGGACTAGCCCCGTGTGGAGGATATCACAATATAGACTCTTTAATAGGAAAAACATGTGATATAGAATACTTTATTCTCGGACAACATATGTAGTCTGTGATTTAATGGAATAGTGGTCAGTCTTTATTGCCAGTATGCTTATATAAATTTGTAATACTTTTCTCATAAATAAATCTATAGATATTTTCAATAAGTGATATATTTATATATATACGATGCGCCCCTCTCCAGTCGCACTCCCACAGACAAATGCGCCCTCAAACGTTTGGTGTAGGCGCATAACACGTGCAGTAAAACTTTGCAATACTTTGCTTCGGCCGTATTGGTTTTCTAAGCCGTTCCTTCAATTTAGTGCGTTATATTATTAAAGGGAGAGGACAAGGCAAGCCGACCTCCAGTGAGCTTCGAACCAAAGCATCCTTCATTATGTCCCAAACCTATTGTAACGTTATTTGTTTTACATTTTACCTTATCCCACGTCCTTTTTGCTGGCAAATTTTTACTGCTCAAGATTCTCGTCGTGGTCGTCGCAAAGCCGATTAAAACAACCGGCTTCAAGGGTTCCTCTCTTAAGGTGGGTGGTTGTGGGGGTGGTTCTGAAGTTTCAAACACGGTGTGTTAGCGACATCATTATTATACGAGGACAGTTTAAAGCTTTTAAAGCGATGAGTACGTCAAATGAACAGACACCACCATCCCCAGAGAAAAAGAAATGTGAACAATGCTTCTTAATTTTCTACAACCTGGGATTGGTAACAGTATTTCGCTTTAGGCCCACGTGATTTAACATTTTGTGGACGCTTAACTGTAAATAATGGTATGAAAGATAATAATCAAACAGTCATTTCTTTTAATGTGAGAAAGCTGTCCCCCTTACAACTCTACCACGACCAACAATCATCAAATCTTAAAACAGTTAGAAATCAAATACTTTCTTCTAAGACGAATCTAGTGCGTTATGTTTGGGAATATATCTTACACATGAGGCACATCTTTTAATTGTCTATATTGAAATCGTCGCGAAATATGTAAAACAATTATAACGGTAGATGTATAATATAATAAATTCATTCACAGTACATTTGCAATCAGTTCTTGAAAGACGAAATAAATAAGCAGTTCCATCCCTTAATAATTTTATCTATTAGTTAATCAACTTTCGAATTGCAATCTTTTAGCATTGTTCCTGTCCAAAGGTAGTTTGTTTAAATGCAATCGGTATTTTTAATTGTTGTATGGCATTTGTATTGGGAGTGGACCTCAACTGAAAGAATCCTATTTTATTTATTCAAATTATATTGCTAAATGTTTCAATAGGGTAGTGTTCCACAGGCTGATCATATTGATACTTTGAGTGCTCCATTACAACATGTTCTGTATTCCTGATATCACTTGAAATTTATGAGAAAATCATCCACACTTTGGACATATGGGAGTGTTTGTTAGAAAAAATCCAAAATACCCTGGGTTTTATAGACCATGCCATAGTCCGAAAGATTCTTAGCTGCTTGATCATTTAGGAGTCATAGTCAAATGCTATGTTTAGTCATAAAAAGGGAATAAGGTGCACGATTGGCATTTCACGAACTTTCTCGCGTTACTTGTAATGTGCAGTCAGTCAGCCAATGTTTTATCGTTAACGTCAGGCGATGCTTTACCTAGAAGAAATGATAATAAAGCCAATAATGTACTTAATGAAAAAAGACAAATACTAGTACTCATACGGTCAGAGTTTCACGAGGTAACGAGTATATCAATAGAATGAAAGTTGTAGGGTTAGTTGTAGGGTTAGGATTAGTATTAACCCTAACCCAGAACCAAAAATTCACGTTATATCTTACATGACGGATAGGCCGAGAGGACCATCGTTAGAAAGAACGGAATTGTCTACATTTCGGCCTTCAACGCAAAGCAAAGATACATATTCTGTCTGTATGAAGGTTTCAATTTGGGTGTAGGTGATCAAACATTTCTTGAATAAAGTACTTAATCCACGTGTTATTGACCGAATGTTGCTTGGTATTATTTGGATGAAAGTGATCAAATGTTGCCTGTTTCTTGTAGAATGGGATAAATCTAAGTGTAAGGGATCAACTGTTGCAGGTTTAATGGACTTGATCTGTGTGTAAGTGATGGTCTGGGGAGACGCTCAGTTGTGTGTGAATCGATCATCAAGTCTTGGAGATAAACTATAAATCTGTGAATCACTCAAAGTCTCGTCTGAAGGATATCATCGGGATTCCCGATAACAGGCGAATTTTCCCAGTGATCAAATGTCAGACATATCGTCACTCCCACCATCGAACAAATAATGAAGATTTTACAAGCAAGTCTGTGAGATCAATATAAACACTATAAAGCGATCTGGCTTTATTTAGAAGACATTCAACTGAATTGTTGCCAAAAATAGTAAGGGTTTTCATTAACTTGTCGATAAAGTAATCAGCGAAAAATAATAACAGATTTTATTAAGGGTCAAGAGGTGTAATGAAACTGGTTTTCTCCGCCAACGAAATCATCGCTATAAAAGCGATAGTCAGAGGTTGTAGGCAAACACAAACGATTCCTACTGACTTTACATGAATATAGCATAGAATTATTTGTGAAGGTAACAAAATTACAACATCATACTCAGCGACATTTCGAATTCGTTTGCGTGGTTGATAATTGCGTAGGCCTAATTTCAGGCAATTTGCGCTCTATTGTCAAACTATAGCACTTGATTTGAGTTGATAAACTTCGTGTGGCGACAATATCGTGTTTAGTCAATTCTTCTTTATGTTATATTACGAATTTCAATTACGATAACCAATTATACTGGTTTACGTGTCTGACACATCATCGAAAGAAAGTGAAATTTGATATAAAAAACATTCTTTAAAACAGTGTGGATAGGCGAATGCTTCGTGTAAGACATAACGTGAGTACTTGGTACTCGGGTTGTGTTAAAACTACACTCGACTCTGAACCTAACCACAACCCTAATCACATTACCCTGTACCTGCCCCTAAAATTACACAACAGACAGACCTGTGGGTCGGGTAGAAACATAAGTATAAAACTAGTGGTGAAACTATCCCGCGATATCTCCATTCTCCGTGTAATCCTCCCTTGTGTACTTCAGGTCGATCAACATTGTGAAAACGGTCCGGCATGTTTAATTCCATCATCATAGACGCAAGTATTGAATGAATTCTACCTTTCACTAGGGAGACAGAAATAGAAATATTGACAAGGGCAGCAATGGGCATACAAATGCTCCCAAAGATATATCACCTTTCATTGGCTGCTTGAGAACAGATAAACGGGATTAACTGCATCGTATCACTGTTAAACCGATAAAATGAGACAACGAATGTGATGAGCTAGGACTGAGCTGTAGAGGAGGAAATTAAATTAAGTGGATGGTAATGATGGATTCTCCAACAAATTCAATTTATTGAAGATTAGCCCTTACGTGAAATACTTGTATATGGTCCAATTGACACCATTCGGTTACTTTTGAGCACTGCAATGAATAAACCTCGTATAATTGTAAACGATTATTAACCTTATGGTAGACTTGCTATCAAGAGGCTGTTATTGGAAACCTGGCACATTCCAGTTTAGAAAATATTTAAAGATAATAGAACATAACAATTGATAATGATGTCAAGATTCTAACTTGCTTTAGCAATCATCGTCAAGATTCTAGATCAGTACTAAATTAGAACTTTCCCATCCGTGTGAAACGTTATGCTGTTGTGTTTATCACAACTTCTAAATGCCAATCGAAGAGACTACTGGGATAATATGGATGGAATGGTAATCAGGATCAAACACAGCTCATCGCAAAATGTGATGCAACATTTTGAATAAGGTGAAAAACGAAAAGGGTGAAAACGGCCGAATAACCTTGAGTGTGTTCACGTGAAGCTTTGGGTCAGGGGAGTGTAGCCGAATTAATGGAACAGCATCTGTTCAACAGATACGAGATAATCTAGGTACTCAATATATCGGGAGACAGTTCAGCTTTTGAACCAGCAATGAGCTCCAGTGTATTTCATTGTACGGTTGTCAAATCAATTTTTTCCTATTGAAGATGCTGGGTTTGAGCTACATTTGCTTTTTGAACACCGAAGGGCCCAATTTGTTTGCCTTGTACTGTATAATTGCAGAATTCATCCTTCTTCGATTTTATTGTATACCGTATTATCAGTTAAATAAAATGCGCCAATGGCTTTTAAGATACCTCCTTTTGCCGACTGGATGATATATCTTCATAAAATAAAAATACGGCTTATCAACACAATCAAACAACCAAATGCACAAAAAAATCCGGAATTTAATCAGACAGGGAGAAGAGTCCACTGTCTTTGTGTATGGACTACGATCTATATTTTTTTTGCTCATTTGAGATACCGTATTACAAGAGCAGTATAGACTTCTGTGTAACAACCAATGATCAGAACAATCATTATAATGTGCAAATATGTGTCTCATAGTGTTAAAACGCAGCCGAAATTATCTGGTTCAGCCGAAAAAGTCGTTATATGTTGTACATTACGATAATTATAAATCGTCACATTGACTTAGGTCTGCCAGTTCTTTTGTTATCAAAATATCCAACTGATGGGAATATAAACTCTTGTTCATCCAACAAAGCGTGTGAATTATGCCACTATAACCCTGAAAGGGACACAAATCTTAAGATGCCACGTTAGCTAAACAACACCTTTATAAATATTTGCACAGAAAAGACTGTACATAGGTGTGAATAAAAAGGTTTCCCTTAATAGAATTTTTGACCGATTTTTACTAAACAAAAGAATATATATATATATATTTGGTTAATCTCAGTTATTAAGCCGTGGCATTGTACAAGAGACGAGTCATTTAAGGCATATATATATATAGATATGTCTCCGCTAGTCCTGGCAACGGTAGAGCAAATTGAGTATGGATGTAGCAGTGTTTGTTAGACAAACAATCTATGTATTGCATGGATACATGACATTCCGGTATCCGTCGGGACTATTAACCTGTCTGTAATGCATACAATATTATTGCTATTCGCTACGCAAAGCAGCGCAATGATTGCAATTGACATTTGCACAATGATCAGCCTTTGAAAGACTTAAATAAAATATGCAAACTTTCTGAAGCATAAAGGTTGGGTGTGTTTTTTTTTTACATACATATAAGCACAAAACTACAAAAATCACCTGCATACCATGTATTATAATCGATATAAGCTTAAACATGACATTTCGATTCTAGCAAATAATTAGAAAATTATTGTCAAAGCTGTTCCTTGTTCGGCGAAACTGTTAACATCGACTACGAGGCAAATAGGTGGCAAGGGAGACGTTTGTGACGCCTCTTTGGAGTTGAAGTTGATAAGTACGTAGAGTGAGCCGATTTGGACAAACATATCATTATCACTGTCTGGGATCCATACCTCGATGCTTTATGAATATATGATTTGCTCCCCTGTGTTAAACAATTTAACAGTGTTTTGTCAATTACCATTCGAGGCGGTCACACGCAATCATATCGGTAGCGGGAATAACAAGCCTTGCAATCGACCCGATGGTACAAAGGATACTGCGCCTGCTTATTTTGGAGATGGCGCTCTGCTCTCACGTATTATAGGAATATAACAACGCCAATATATTCCGGATGAAAATTAGAAACTAGTCAAAGCATATTAATAATATGTTACTTACATCAAAATCGATTTGTGAAACACAGCATTTATATATACTTGAAATAATATTAGATTGCAATCACAAAGCAAAGGATATATCTGAGTAAGATTTTATTGCGAGCATTGTCTCATTACCAGTCATTAAACTATATAGAAAAAAGCGGCAACAATTCTTCTTGAAGCGGCATTTAATAGGAACTAGGTAACATGGAGAGAAGTAGGAATTCATATGGGTAACAAATTCTTTGTTTATTCGCCACAACGGTCAATCACATTTCAGAGATCATTTTCAGGTGTGAATGAAATTCTTATTTGTCTTCAATATTTCTTTCAAAAATGTAAAAGAATAATTTACTGTTTGTCACATAATATATAACTTTAATTTGCCATTTGCATGTATATTTTGATTTGATAAAATGAATTCCAAGGGCTATGAAAGAGCATTTGCCAGTTTGGATGCGATTGGCTCGATTATCACTAATGTGTCGGCGTAGTGTTCTTTGAAAATAATGGAAGTGTTTCCAAAATAACGAAATGTTCTAAATATAGCATTCCCAAGAACACAGCAAATTTTATAGAGTGCTGTTTTCTCGAAGAGGTAAAAAGTATTAATAGAACTGTTTGTATAGTCCTACAAATAAAAAGAAACTCAAGAGCTACAGCCTACAATTATCTGGACTCTTAGTCCTTTGTGGCCCTTAGCTGTTGTGTTAAACGCTAATTACCTGATGAAGCAGATATTCACTATCTGCGAAAGCTCGTATCCAATAAACAAAGTTAGCCTTAAAGGTGCCACC